>CM075851.1:62522713-62577713 GCA_037975125.1 Latrodectus hesperus | reverse complement strand
TTGTTAGTTATTAAGAAAATCAAATGAAGTCAGCAAAAGATCATAAAAAATCTAAGATGAAAATTGAACATTTCATTCACACTAAATAAATTGAAATTTTGTATAATCTATTAACAAAACGTGTTGCATTAACATTAAGATTAATAGTTTTTGAAATTTTAAGTGATCATTAATTACTGGTATGAAATGAACAAACACTTTTATTCAGTTTAGTAATAACTAATTGTCAGATTCGACAAATTTAATCGAAGTATTCGGCTTTAATTTTTATAAATTATGGTCCTGATTTTTAATTATGAAACACGTGCTTTTGCTCTTGAAATCGCTTAATTGTTTGAAGACTTTATATAAGCGTATTTAATTTTTTTACTGGAAAAACTTGATAACTTCATTAAAATAAGAAAACTGCACAATGAATTCCAAAATTTTGCTGCCTAAAATGTAATCCAAGTACCATATCAAGGCTCAAATTAAATTCTTAAATTTATTATGATTATTAATCATTTATTCTTAAGAATGTTTTATTAATTCGAATGCAAGAAATATAGTACAGTTTATTATTTGTTGATGTTACAACGATTAAAATAATTTAAGAATTGTTTTGTGATTAATAGTAATTTAAATAAAACATCTGATTAGTAATATGACATTATGATCTTTATTTATCAATAAAACTCCCGCATCTATAAAATTTACAGTTTTCACTAAAGGATATTAGAATTTGATACTTAATTAACAAAGCATAGTTTATAATCACATAATATTGTGGTTTAAATTCATTGATTTAGTTAATTAAATGAATATATCTTAATTTTAACTACAGCTTGTAAGATTTTAAGGAAACTATGTAACAAAAGTTAAATGAATCTACATGATATTCTTAAAGGATATTCTCTAATTTGAATTAATTTGATAAACTCATTGAATGATTAAAATATCCCCATATTTACGGACTAGCATTGTTAAAGACAGAGAAATTGAAATATTATAAAAATAACTGAATATTTTTAACAAATTTGTTCAGTATTTTTCACAGTCATGTTGAAAAACTATTAACACAAAAACTATTAAACTATTAATTTTTGTTAAAACTATTAGCAAAAAAAGAGAAACAATATATATATATATATATATATATATATATATATATATATATATATATATATATATATATATATATATATATATATATATATATATATATAGATAGATAGATAGATAGATAGATAGATGATTATTCTTCACTACTTAAATACGACACCTTAGATTGAACTTATTTAAAATATTTCAAAACTAAACGATGATACATTTGTGTTTTATATACAAGAACCATTAAAAACAAAAAGTTAAAAAATCTCATTCGAATTCATATAAAATCATTCCTTAAAAGTATTTCAAAACATTCACGAAATATTAGTACAAATATTAGTACAACATTTTAATAAGGCTTTTCATTTTTAAAAGATGTTTTGTAATAGAATTTTTTAAATCTTTCTGAAATATAATTTTTTCTTCTGTAATACACCTATTAAATGAATAATACATAAAAATATTGTTTTAATATTATTTTCTCCAAGCATTCAACAATAGTAACTTAGCTTTATCCTTTTTCAGTTAATAATTTCTTTACCAGTGAGTTCATTCAAATTAAATATTTCTAAATTACTTAAATCGTGACAAAATAAAATTTTAATTATTACTAATTACAAAATGTCTATTGGTTTAAGTATATATCGGTTATTTTTTTACTGCTAATATTTTAATGTTTTTTTAAATACAGTTAAACTGTTTTGAAATCAACTTAGTTCGCATTATATAAACATTTAACGCATCTATAAGAGTTATATCCTTGAAATTTTTAGTATAATATTAGATTACTTAAAGTTTAACAAAAGAGTTCCTATCTTTTGAATTTTTATAGCTATTAACAAGTTAATTCCTAAAACTTATTAATACGATGCAAGATTTGAAAGTACTGATTTATATAATATCTTGATGAATAATATTTTGTATAATATCTTGATGAAAAATTAAATTTATTTCATGGTGCTCAAAGTAGACGTAGAAAAAATTATAGCAAATCAGTAAATAATAACTTGTAAGACCTTACCCATAGAACCCATTTACCTTTGCAACACATATAATTTAAATAAAATAGGTAAGGTAGGAAACAAAAAAAAAAGATGGATATGTGAAGCTAGTTCCTTCCTAAATAATTAAACAAAAACGTTCGGGTTGAATCTCTGCTGACCACCTGCCTTTAAATGAATTGTTGCATGAAAATGCAATGAACTTGTCACTCTTTCCACAGACATTATAATAAAGAAGCGAAACAATAAAGTAAACAAACACTCTCTCTCATTGCCGCAGCATCAACAGGTGCTCCCGATTTCATTGTTGCAATGTGGGGCCATCATAAATCTATATCAAAAAACCTTACTATAAATAAGGAAAAAAAAAGATTAACCGTGAGAATTATAACCGTGAGAAAGCGGCCCCTCCTACGTAGGGCATTTCATTCTAGTCTTCAACGCCGTCAAGCCTAATGTGGCGATGGGACTCGCATATTAATTGGGAAGGGAAGGAATTCGGAATGAACGAGATTTCGAGGCATGATAACAGAAGGGGGATGAGCCAGTAAAGTTTCTTCTGTTTTTATCGTAGTTATTTTTTTACTTTTTCATTTCACGGTGATATGATTCTAAGGAAGTTGATATAGGTAGCCGAAAACTTTGGAATTATTTCCTGCAACACTTTACTGCGGTTTTGAATTGTTATATGAAATATTGTATCGTGAATTTTTTGAAGCATGATGACAGTTGAATTCTATTATTTTTTATGTATTTGTATATATTTGGTTTCTAAAAAACTAGGGAAATATCAAACATTTATACTCGGATTATAATTACAATATTTTTAATGCGATAATAATTTATTAAACTAATTTTCAATATAAGAATTTGAGAATGTTTTCGAAAATACCATTAATCCACATTTTAAAGAATATATATATAAGGTTCAGTTGTGTGGAAAAGGGGAACAGCGTACCCCATATTGGCAGCCTAGCAGACATAAGACAACAACAACAACAAACAGCTTACAGCTTATGTAGTGTTAAGTTAATTTTAAATTTAATTACAGAAAAATATTTTTTTAACTAATTGTATTCTTACTGTAAAAGAAATTGCTTATAATTCATTTTTAATTTTTACTATACAAAACTTGCAGAATTTATAATTAAACGTTTATTATTGTAGTTAGGTTTTCTTACATTTTTTGATACCACTTTATGTAGCAGCAATCGTCATAAAAATCTATTCCTAGAATACTTATCAGAATTGATATGCTTTTCAAAAGTAAACTATTTTGGATGATTAGAACAATCATTAAATTCATATTATTTTGTTTTAAATTAAAGGCATTAAAAATACCCAAGACTTTCTAATTTCACACGTTTACAGTTTTCAAGTTTATAATAGTTTATTCCATCTTAATTATCCAAAAGTAGTTACGTGTGTGAAATTTTATTCCACCGAAATTCCTTTTTGTGTTTGCTATAATCAGGAAGTTTAAAGGAATTCCATTCAGTAACATTTTTAAACTCATACAATTAAATACAATTTATTCTGAATAATGTATATTTTTTCTTTTAAAAATTACTTTCCTTCTTAGATTTAGTGACCTACAAATGTATTAGCTTTGCGATGTAAAATGTAATTATAAAAGTATTAGCTTCAGATAAGAGTATGAAAATGTTAGTTTCAAATTTTTGTCCCCATGAAATTTGTCACTTTCATTGATTACAAAGGAATATTTTTAGATGTCATCATTAATACCTAAAAAGAAAAATTGGCGCTTAAATTTTAAAAATTTTGAATCAATTTAAAGATCTCTGAATAATATAATATGAAAAAATTAATTTTTTAAGAATTTTCCTTTATAGTGTTACGTGTAAACTAGAAAATTTTTTTTATATGTTTTCTTGTTTAGACATAGCACTAGTTTTCTACTTTTAATTTTGAAAAACACTAGTTTTAGTTTTTCAAATGAATACTACTATTCTTCATACGCTATTAAAATATTTCTTGTTGATTAGAAACATCATTTTCATACATAGTTTTAAAAATTATTAACACTTTTAGTATTTCAGTGAAAATATTACATTTACACTGTAATTTTAAAATAATTTAAGGAAAAATAATTTTTCGTACCAAGTTTTAAATAACATAGTTTATCATATTTAATTAATTGATTGCCTCTCTGTCTTATATATTTTACTTGCAAAGCTTCAGTGAGAAAATTTAAATGTTTTTTTTTAAATTTATCACTTATTAAAATAAAATTATACAGTTTTGTTCAATAATTCAAAACTCTACAATTTTGAAAACAATTAAAGCATTGCATCTTACATTTCTTCACATAAAAAACATTTTATTTACAGAAAAACTATTTAAGAAATTTAGTAGCATCTTTCGTTGTCTCATTGATCAATGTTTTATTAAAACTTCAAATTTTTCTTTGAAGAATAATGATGGAGTAAACATTATTGAGATTGTTTTTTATTGAAGTTTCTTGTTGACTGTTTAAAATGATCAAAAATGGCCAAGCGGAATTTTAAAAATAAAACACATTTCTATATCCAGAATAGTTGTTTAATCAGACCGCAGATACAGGCTGTTATGAATTGAAAACTAAAATAAATTTTAAATTTTTATTTTAAATTATTTAATTTATATTCTTGGTACACCTAAAGTTTTGATAATGAAAAAACTAAACGATATTGTTCGAAGTTTCAGATTTTTAATTGAAATTATACACTAATTAGGCGGAAAATCATATTCTATAAAATAATATTTCGGAGCATTAATATATCAGTAAAAAATATTTTACTCGTTGTTAATTTATTCAAAAATATGATTATATTGTCTGATCTTTTCAATTAATAAATTATAACTTCACAGTTTCTCTGAATGAAATTAACTTTAAATGTATAGTTTTTATTACTTATATAAGATATCCCAACACAGTGTGTGTTTTCATTTATCATTTCAGAGGAAATACAAGGTCTTTCCCTATAATAAACATTTAAACACAGAAAAAATTGGTTATTCAAGAATATGTTATTAGAAACATCATAATATATAACCTCTGATCTTTTCAATACAAACTACATAATATGTGATTATTTTAGTATGAAAAGTAGGAAAAAACTGTGTAGACATCCAATTATTATGACACTAACCTAAATATTTTCGTGGATTCAAATTAAAAGATAGAAGGTTTGCCATTCTTTAAATGTGAATTTTCAATTCGAATTTAAAATTTTGTTTCCATGCATTTAATTATTATTTTATATGAAAGAAATGTTCATGTATAAATCATGTTTAGAATAACATAAAGCTTGAAATCATGTTTTCGTGAATGATTTATTAACTATGCACAGCAATAAGTTTCAGAAAAGGAGAAGTTAAGATTTAATAAGAAGAAACTGAAAATGTGAAGCAATATAATTACTTTAAGTTATAATTTTATTTTGTTCAATAGTAAAATAAAAATATTTCTTTTGTAAAGAAATTGAATTACTTAAAATATTAAAACAAAATAATGCGTTTCACTGTTTGGTTTTAATCCTTTTAATATGACAATATTTTAAATTATTTAGAAAGTAAATATTTCATTAAATGAAACATCTCTCTTTTAAAGGAAAAATCTTCATATGTTTATAAATTATTTATTAAGTACTTTAAAATTTAAAGTATGAATACCAAATTCATTCTAAGCTTTTCGAACAATACAAAATTTCAAAAGAAAACTCTTTGAAAAATTAATGTTCAATTCTTAATTCAGGTTTGACATTACATATAAAATTGGAGCCAGCATTCAAATCTCAACATCTTATCTCATTCTTCTGTGTAAATATTAGTATTAAAGGTATAACCCACGAAGAAATCAAACGCATTTTTTACATCAAGAATATGAATAATGTATGAACATGTACCGAACAACTCGAGAAGAGAAATTTATTGCAGAAAAAAATCAAACAGAAATTTAATATTTGTCCTCCATGCTCGGTTGGTTTTGCAGATTAATATATCATATTGAGGAGGTTGAAGCGAAAGGGGAAAAAATTATTTGGGTTTCCCTTGATGCTACGAAAACTGATTGATACGGAACATAAAGGATTTTTTTCTTTCCCAGACCAATAGATGAAATGATAGTGTATATTAATGCAAGTTAGACTTCTGATATCTTCCGCTACGGTATGTAAAGTCTTATTCCCCATTGGGTGGTATCTAGGATTGTAACGTATTATTACATTATCCGGCAAAGAACAACACACACCCTGGATATGATTCAGGTTTTAGTCTCCTTTTCTCTCTGTTGGTTGGAATTCTCACAGAATTTCATTTGTATTTGAGATATTGTAATTTTCTGCATGTACAATCCAAAATTTTATTTCGATTCTTGATATTCAAATATGGATTTTTTGTGCTTTTTAAAAAGTGAAATAAATAGAAATTATATAGACGTTTCTTTTAGTTTGTTTTCTTCATAACAAGCAAACTTTTGGTATCAGGAATTTTTTGATTTCGGTATGACATCACCATTCCACTTGTTTATTACCATTACCAAACTTTGCAAATAAATTTAACTTAAAGAATATTGTATATAAGATAAATAGTAAATATATCATTTGTTCTGTCTTTGTAAAGTAGCTACTTCTGCAATCGAATTAAAAACCATAAATTTATAATGGAAAAATATGCTAGTTTATTTCATAAATTAATTACTGGAAGTTTATGTAGTTTATATATATTATTAAATAAATTACTGAAGTATAAAATTTATTACATGTTATGTATTTTATTACATTAACAAAACAAATAAATTAACCTTTACATGTAAAAAATTCAATCATTAAACACTTAAAAAAATTCCATACCCCAACCTATAACTACTTTATCAAAGTTTTTTATTCTATTGTAGACATTATTTATTTTGTGTCTCTTCACGTTCATTTGCTATCACAAGAAAGTGTCCCTCTCAGCTAGGTCAAACTAACATCAGTATTATTTTTCTGACAAATGAGTCGGCACGTGATCTCGGCAGTTGTTTTATGAAATTATTATTATAAATATAATGCAATAGATGTAATATTTAAATTAACTAATAAGACATTAGAAAAATTACTCATTAGAAATTTGTATTTTCTGTCAATTAAAAGTTAAAGAATTTTCATTTGAAAATTGAGATGATCCTGAAAATTCGTTTTATAAAACAAGTTACTTATAAAAATTAATTTATTTAAAATCGAATTATTTTAGAAGCTAAAAAGTTTTTTTAAGAAAAAAATTATGTTCTATTAATAATGCAAAAGCATTTCATTCTTAAATTTATCATTGCAGTACATTTTTTCACTTTTAAACTATCTTCCCTTCCTTAAATAACTACTACTAGTGAAGCACTTATTCAATGTTTATATGAAATTAAACTTTATGTATAATATGACTTATATTAAACGTTTTGCTTATATTGTCCTATTAATTAAAAAGTTTGCATATATCGAAATATGATCGAAATTTATACTTTTAAGCCATTTACAAGAAATTGTACTTTGCTAATTACTATTTGTTGAGATAAACACGAACTTTTTTGTGTATTTTATATTGACTTATGTAATATTATCTTTTAATTTATGCATTAATAATAATTCATTCTCATTAAGGGAAACAACACAAAAAATACATTTTTGTGTTGCTTTCCTTCATAAAAATTACAAAAATGTAATTGATAACGCAGAAATATTTGAACTGTATTTAAATCATTGAATCATTCAAATACGTTGCCTTCCATAAATTTTTTTGATGAAATTTATTTATATGTTACAAAGAAAAATCTCAACTTTACCACATAAAATCAGATATGTACTCATAAAATTGAAATATAAATTCCATATGTCGTTGATCATTCTTTAACAGCGGTTCCATTGAATCAATCAATAATAAAAAAATATGTTTAAGTGATTTCATTGTTCTCTTAAGAACTGTCCTGGAATTATTCATCTCACGACTTCATATATCTTTCTTAGTTCATTTTTTTTAAAAATATTTACAGAATTTTAACATTTATATGTGATGAATAAATATTAGAATTTATATGAGGGAAAATTATAACTCAGAAATAAATTTACATTTATTTATTTCAACGAAATCATCAATTCGGAATACACTTAAATTTTTCATTAATTTGCATTTAGAGTATTTTTAATACTTAAGAAGTAATAATTTTATTAAAATCATAATTCGTAACTTTACGATGAGTGTAAAGAAATAATATTTGCTTGTTTAATTGTGATTAACTTTATCCTTTTCAGGGTGGGAGCGTTGAAGATGCAAATAGTCTTTTTCCTGGGGACCATAACAGTGTAATTAGAAAAGGTAAGTTAAAACAGAGCACTTATTCATATTTATAATATAAATCATAATATTACACTTATAAATGAATTTTTATAACATGGTTATAACATAAAAATATTTATAAAATGAAGATTTGTTGTCTTTATAACAATAAATTTTATTGTAAACTGCGAAGATTGATTAGTCTAAAGATATTTTCAATATGGTAAACTGCATTCCTAAAACACACAATTAAGAGATTCCTATTATTTTAAAAACAATAAAATATAAGCCAGCTAAGAAATTCCCTTAGTTAAAATTATCAAGTTTAAGTGCCGTAAATAACTTTTATTTAAATATTAAATTTCTTAAAATTTAAATTTTTTAGCTTGGCCAAATTTTCTTTTGCTATCATTATGCAATTTTTTCTTTCACTCATATAATCAAAATCATGCCTTTCTTCCTCCATTATTAGGGATGGGATAATCATCTTGACATCACGAAAAAGATTATTTATTTGGAAAGTTATGAAGCTACCCAACTATTATTAAATACTACAAGGAAAAAAACTGATTACTAGCTATTTTATAGTAATAAAATTTATTAAAGAATCTAAGCAATATACAATGAAAAAACATTATTCCTATTATATAAGAAAAGCATTGATAATAAAAAATAGAGCTTACCACAATAAAAATAAGAAACAAAATAAGTTATTAATGTGTTGAAAAAATACTTAGCCAATAACGCATTATTATTGAGCAGCTTACAATGAAGAAATCAATCTATAGCAATTTTACTAATAACATCATTTTACATTTACAACGAATTTTATAGTTTTATAATAAAACATTATATATATATAATATTATTTATATTTGTTTAAAAATATTTATTATTTCTTACGAAGCTTTTTTATGAAACAGTAATTTATTGAACATATTAAATCTCATTAGTCATTAATTCAATTTTTCGGACCCACATCGCAGTGAATAAAATTTTTGATTACAATTACCCAAGATCAACATAAATATTTTAATAAGATGTAGCAATTAAGAAACCGTTTTTAGAGCACAATATTGCATATCATTTGTTTCATTACTTTCTGAAATGTATTCCAATCCATTGAACAATACTTATATTTCTAGAAAAATGACAAATCATAATTGATCAAAACGTTTGATACCCACACATCGGGCGTGTCTAACTGAGTCACGATTTGTATCTTCCTCCCAGGGGAGCAATCTCCAAATGGCATGATTTATAAAAAGACTTTTACGACCTTCCTCGTTTATAAAATTCTTTATTTATAGACACAAGAATTGAACTGCTTTTCTCGTTTACTATCCAAACCTTCGGGGTGAACGGAAGCTTTAAAATGTTCCCAAAACGACTCATTTTATTTGATGTCCCGCAACTCCGTAAATCGTCCTAATTCTGCCCCGAGGCCTGTACTGGACTGCAACTTTACATTGTTATGTATTCCTGTGTGTATCTTCGTAAATTTTGTTTGCGACTGGCCACAAATTTACTATCAATTGTAATATATTTAAAATAGCATCGGATTCAAATTCAACGAAAGTGACAAAGTCATTCTGCATAAATTTAAAACTGATTGTTAAATTTCCTTCAAAATATAAACCTAAATAATATTTAACTGAGGCAGATTTATATATATATATATATATATATATATATATATATATATATATATATATATATATATATATATATATATATATATATATATATATATATATATATATATATATATTAAAAATCTTATTTAATATTTGCATACAATCAGTGTTTAAGATATATTATGGATATCGATAAGTAGATGTTATTTTTTATATTATTATTTTTATTTTTTATAAATTATTTTTTACCACTTGGGTTTATTATAAATTTTGACAGTAAAATAATGCAGTAGGCAAACCACAGTTTCAGATTAAATTTCAAATTCTGAATAAACCAGACGAATGTAATTTGCTTACTTATTTCGTTTATTTACATGCTATTGCATTTGTCATACTTATATAATTTAACTTAATTATTACCGATAACGCATTTATTTAAAAATGAGCTTATTGACTCAAGTAATTCAATCCTTATGACATCTATACCAAGGTTCTAATTCTAAAAAACATTTAAATTTCAAATCACCTTTAAAAATATGAAGATGCAATACAGAAAGTAAAATATTAAATTAAAGAACAAATTTTGAATAAAAAAAATAAATAAAATTTGTTAAATCATCTAATTTATTTTTCTGCATGAAACGGTTCGTTTACTGAATTGAAACCTGTCATTGTTTACTGTAACATGTTTCAAGTCAGATTTCAGTGTTTACTCTGTATCAATGTTAAGATTATATTTATAAATTTTCAATAAAACATGTATTTAAAATTTGTTTAATACCGCATTTACTATAAATATCTGTAATATTAAAATAATATGCTTGTAATAATTTTAAATTGCGTTAATTAAAAAAAATTGAACAAATTACTTATTTAAAGCTCATTTATTTCTAACAAAGCTGCCGAATGGAATTATGGACGAATGTGGGAAACACAATGTAGGGGTGAGTATAAATATGAAAAATAAGAATGAACACAAAAATTATTTATATTTTTTAAGCAAATGCATGTAAATTAACATTTTTATAATCAAATTTAGAACACAATATTATTAATATTAACATTTATAATTTATTTAGTTTTAATTTAAATTAAATTTTTTTGTATTTATGAAATCAACATTTCGTTAATATGAAATAAAACTTGCATGAAATCAAGGTATCACATTAGAAACAATCCTAAATTTTACATTAAGTATTCCATAGTTAAACACTACAAAAGCATGCTATATTCTTCAGAAAAAAAGAGTTTAAGCCATGATTTTAAATTAGCCTAAAATGAATATCTAACTATAATTTCATGATAGGATTTCAAAATTATAGTTAGATACTGATTTTAAGCTAAATGAATTTTTGGCTATGATAGTACTCCAAATTAAGAAAAAGATAGATTTGTGCTACACGGTATAAATTTTTGAATAAGCAATAATGCAAGCACATTTCTTTAATTTATAATTTGTATGAAGATATGCAATATGCTAAATGCACATACATTTTTAATGAAAAATAAAGTTATTCAATGTTCACACGCACAATGATGCGTGTTAAATACATATATATGGGTATATATTTATTAAAACTACTATTGACTGTCTTTTATCATTCATTGTGTAAGATGATATTGATATCGTACATCTCATGAAGATTATGAAAAATAAATTATTACACTAAATTTAAATTTTTGAATATTTCTATGTATTAGAAGAAACATAAATATTTGCAATAAGTAGGCTGAAAGACAAATTTATAACTTTTTTAACTGCATTATTGAGTTTCAAGTAAATTATTAAATAAATATTATATTGAATATCTGTATATTTATTCGATGTCCGATGATGCGTGAAATACTCTCTGAATGCAGTGTATGATTTGATATGAATCTTTTCCCTAATTTCATAGAAATGAAAGGCAATGTCATTTAAAAAATATTTCATTTGATTATACAAGAAAACAACCGAATTTCATTTGTATTATCCAACTTTAAGCAAAAAAAAAAATTGAATATGCTCTAATATCATTCAAATCTGTTGTTTTAAAGAGCTGTCTTTAAAAAAGGGTACAATGTACATAAATAGCGGTTAATAGCAAAATTCTAAAAAAAAAAAAAAAAAAAAAAACTATAAAGGACCATTTGGTGCTATCATATTACAGTTGCGAATTACAATCCAGAATATTTTCTGATATTCTAACACAAATGCAGGACCGAAATAGGATAACCAAAATGCTAGAGTTGGGGAATGCAACAACAACAAAATGCAACCTATTTAATTATTTGAAACCGAACACCATTCAGAGTGAGACACGCGTCATCGGTGCATGTGCAAATGTGCTGTGGAGCACCAGAGTGACAGTTGTTCAATGACAATTGTAATCTGGTGTTCATCAGGCATCAAACCAAGGAACAGTGACAATCATAAAGAAATGGTCATCACAGGAGTGACGTCACCTGCCGATGTGTTTTGTTCAGTGCCTGGACGCCTCTCCCTCCTCAGTTCCACATCCAAGTACAAGGTGACCGTGGGGGAAGTGCAGAGGAGGCTCTCACCACCAGAATGCCTCAACGCGTCCTTGCTGGGAGGAGTACTCAGAAGGTGAGTGGTACACTGGAAAATTTGCAGTGAAACGAGAGTTTATTGGGGATAAATTTTTAATATTCTTTTATTAGTTAATTTTCTAACAAAATAAATAATTGGTTTCATTAATTACATTTATCAAGTTGCTTAATACTAAATTCATAATTACTAACGATCAAATTAATCATGAATTTGCCATTCTATGCTTCATTTTTATATGTGTGTTTCAGTTATAATCTCATGCTAAATTCTTTCCAAAAATTCCTCTTTTAAAAATGCAATTACATGTTTTCTATATTTTCGATGTATATTCTACAAAAAAATAATAACCCATATTATGGCAGGATTCATCATTATCAATCTTTAAAATAATACATTTGAAAAATAAAAACCTTTGATAATAGATTTGTTAAAATGTTCATTGAGTGTCCTGAACTTTAAAAAAAATTGCTCATCTTCTATAAAAAAATGCAAAATTACAAGGAAATAAATGAAATGTTAACCAACAAAAATGTATTAAGTAAAATGTAAGTGTTAATGTAAGTGTTTAAAATTGAATTATAAATATAAATATGCGAGAATAAAATATATAAAACATTCAATAAATGTAAATGAAATAAATTTAAGTTGAATTTTCGTTGATTAGAATTTTTTATTTTTAATGATATTTTATTGATTAGCTTCTACAAATTCTTTTACACTGCATAATGTACTACTTAATGGTTATAAGTTATGCGTTGGATTCATTACAGAGTACAATCTAGAAAGAATTATGAATAATAATAAATATTTAATAATAATCAGATTTGCTTATAATACTCCAAGCAGAATATTTTTTAACAAAAGATTTTCAGTTATCAGTTAGTAATTTATTTTCGAGAATTCCTTTATCTCTCGTAAATATTTTAACTGTTAAGAATTCGGATAACTTAGCTTAATTTGTATAAAGTTAAGATGTTTTTAAAATAAAGAAGTAACTAGAGAAATGAAATACGATATAATTATTTCTAATTTACAAAATAATAATGGTCTTAATCTCTTTCTTAATTCTTAAATTCATATTTAATTCATTTTATTAATTCTTATTTAAATGTTCAATAATGCGTTAAATAACCATTTCAAGGAAACGTTTTTATCAAGAAGTTATGAAAAACGAAATGATAAATGTATTACCTATACCACAAGAAATTATCAATGATAAAAAATGATTTCCAAGGAAAAATTGTAATATTGTCAATAATTTTCTTTTAAATCAACAATTCATTTTAAAATTACTTAAAAATTAATTTTTATAAGCACTTCTGTTGTGAATAAATATAATACATATTTGGTTTAAAATTAAATTTTTTTTATGTAGCTCATTATAACTTTCATATGCAGTAATATTTTGCCAATTATTTTAATGAAGAACGTACTAATATTCAAAGTTTATTTTTAATCTCCTTTTGAATTAGATGCACTTCATTTTAACATTTTCAATTTGGCATATGCTATTTGTTTGCTAAAGGACTTCTATTAATACCTATTAATCAACATTCTGAATATATTTTGCAATTATAACTGAGCGTGAATTGATACAAAACTGTACTATTATTAACACTGTTCATTATGGAATTAATATCGTATTACAAATGAAATTGTATCATCAAAACAGTTTCATAGCTTGTGTTCTTTCGTGTACCTTTAATGTTTGTGATAAAATGCAAATTTAAATTGGCTCCCATTATACAATATTTGAGAAAAATTACACATTATTACAAAGAGCATTGGTAAATCTTATTACATGCGATAAAAATTAATCAGAACTCTTTTATGCAATAATTTTTTCTGGAATTTTTACTTAAAGGAATTCTATACAATTTATAATACAAAAGTTGAAGAGGAGTTATTTCTTGTATAGGTCATCAAGTGGCACTTATAAAAATATTTGACCACTGCATTGTTCCTCTGTTGTTACCAATGAGTGGATTCTTTCAGTCGCTTGTATCTAAACAATTATTCCGACTCAACGAAACAGAAATAGAACTATTCAAGTGAGGGGTAAATGAAAGCAGAGAGAGGAATTTATTTTCTTCTCTCAATATCTTTACCGGTGGCCATTTGAAACTATTCCAGCCTTGCTCTCTGCATTCTCAGAGGCATTGCCAAATAGGAAAATTCGCTTCTATCCATAAATTCCACGTTTTAGTTTGAAGCAAAATTAATAACATCTTCATGGACAACTTTCAGCGATACAATAATAACAACAACTTGTAAGTATTCCCCATTCTTCCACCGGTACATTGCCTGAGCCATCCAACCGTGCTTTGTCTTGGCGAAATTTACTTTTCGCCAAAATCGCCTGTCGCTATTAATAACGGATAGACTTTTAAAAGGTAACACAACCGCTTTCTGACGATGAAAAGTATTTGCTGGGAATACGTAGAGTCCCCCTCTACTCTTCAACCCATCGAATTCCAATGTCTGTTCGTCCAGTAGTAAGACTTCATATTTGGCTGAACCGGAGTTATGGCAGTTTGAATTAATAAGTTTTAGAAGAATATGCGCTCAAATAAGCGTTTTGGCTTGTTCGAGAATATCTTTTAGGAATGTAATAACTTTTCAACTCCCTGTTCGTTGGCTTGGCGGGTGGGGGATTTGAAATAATCCGATCTATATCTGGCGGTGCTTACCTAGTGATGCTTATCATCTTTTCATCCCTCGATTTCGGTGTCCCACATAACTATGTGGAAAGAAGGAAGAAGTATACAACTTTATGAATAGGCACCAGTGCATAAAATGTCATACATAACATGAACATTTTGTCTTGCATCAATGTCAAGGCAATATGAAGCATTCTTTATAATTTAAAGGTTTTGTACGTTGTTTACTTTCGTTATCCCAAGTGCAATAAAGCAATATGATATAAGATAATGCTTTCGACTGCATGTTATTTTTATGATTTCTATTCGAGTCACGTAAGGATAATTGAGATTTCCAAGATACTACATTCCGTTCCAGATGAGTGTTACATCTTCATGTCAAGATTCAAATAAAAATAATTTTATACGGTTGACGAACTGCTAAAATTTCTCTTCAAAATGTGATTTTTTTCCCTCAAAAAATGTTGTGTCGTTGAATTTGATACTTATTAAATACCAGTAATAAAAATCAAGTTTTATTCTTTTTGTATGACATTAAGTTTTAAATTTAAAAAACTTTTTATTTCATATTTAATATCAAACAAATTTTTTTAATCATCTTAAGTATTTCATGGCGGGGAACAAAATTGCTATATTTTTTAACTCTTTGTGGGACATTTTACAATTTATGTATATTTAGAAATAAAACAATCTCATCAATCATCATGAATTCATCTTTCGATTATCATACTATCATAAAATTCAAGAGCCATAAATTTATTAATAAATGTTTAAACATATTTCTTTAGCCTTATGTAAATTACATCAGATAATAGAATTATATATATAGGCATCACAAGGTCAAAAACCAATTTTTAAGTGTTTGTTTCACTCGCACCTGTTTAATGAAATCACTATGAAACACGAAACAAATGTTAAAAAATATTATTAGGTATTAAAATAATGAATTTATACAGTTTAAAAATTTTGAATGATTTTTTTATCAATTTGATATGGTTTTATTATAATAACTAAATGATATTTTGATGAGAATAATTCAATGATTCCTAACACTGTTCAAATTCTATTATTTAAAGTAATTTGCAAAACTGTATTTTTAATGTTGTAAATGCTGTTTATAATTCATGATTTAATTCTACTATTCTTAAATTACTAGAAGGGAAAATTAAGCAAATCAATGTATAATGACATTGAAAAAATAATCAAATAAAAAGTGGAAGTGTGATACTTTGATTAAAAATGGAAAACTTTTTCTTTTTTGATAGCAGGTAATCAAATTTTTAAGTAACTTAAAGGATGTATAAAAGAATTATTAATAAAAATACATAATATTACAAAGGATAAAATATATTTGTGTTCATACATACAAAATTTTAAAAGAATAGGAGTTCATAATATTATTAATCAAATTAACATACATCAGAATAATTCTTGTGTAAAATAAGATCAAATAAATATCATAAGTATCTTAAAAGTATAAGCAAAAAATTTTAAATAGATATAAAAATACTAAAACAACAATTTAAAAAAAATAAGTTTTAAATTTTAAAATGTATATAAAGCTTATAATAAATTAAACTGCAATGATATGAGTTTTATAAACTATAAATTTATTAATGAAGCTTTTTTTAATGAACAATATTAAGACTCTTTTCGCGCTTGAGAATATTTAACTCACAATTAAAAACTCAAATGATTTCTCGGAAAATTTGAATATACTTATAAAAATTGTTTTATTAAAAAAAGTGATTAAAAATTTATTATATTTATTAAAATTAAATATCTAGTATATCATGTAAAATACTAGCAAAATATTTTCTGAAAATTTCGAAAACAATGGATTTTCTTTTAAATTTTAAGCATTAAATATACAATTCTGAAAATATTTTGAATAATATTTCCTATATTGCTACAATTACAAAAATTAAAAGTTGTACATATGATAATAAAAGTCAAGTACCTACTAGCACATTAATAAATACTGCAAAAGAATAATAATAATCAGCACTAGTGGTTATTAATTATAAATCCTTGTTGCATTGAAAATAGTAACTTATTTTTAAGTTTATAAAACTAGACATGCATGTCAGTTTTTACGATTACATTCAACTCTCTGTTCAAAGACACTTGTGAAAAGTTTGACTTTATCATATAAATTAAAGTATATATTTATATTTATTAATTTTACATTTTAAAATAGTTATCCCCTCTAATGTTAGAGTTATGTACATAATATCTGTAAATCATGTTAATAAAATTTGATTCAGTAAACGAAATCCACCATCTTAAAAAGAATTACATTTTGATACACGTAATATTTTATTGATCTCCAATGTTTGATATTTGTAATCACTTTTCTAGACCATCGAATTTGTTCATTTGGTACGTGACTTTTAGTACTTTCAGAAGCAATACACTAGAAGCAGTATCAAATGAAAAGATTTGAGTGGAAAATCCTATTTTTCAATTCGATTATTTTGGTGCTATTTCTGAAGAGTAACTCCAATGGATAAATACAGTTTCTCTCCCATTATATGAGAAATGAAATTGAACAGTGTTCTCCAAAATGTCGCAAAACATTCTTTCTTTCGAACCGAAACTGTTTGTCTTGAAATCTTTCCATATTTTATTAAGAACGTGAGAACAGTTTTCATTTGTATCATTGAAAATTATGAATTTTATGAATTGCAGTTTTTACAGGTCAATACTTATATTTTCTACTTAAAAATTATCCTTATTGAAAATTATTGATATTTTTTATTTGTTTTTAATTAGAATTAGGTGTTTGTAACACAATTATAATTTCATGTCCAAGCTAATTTTGATGAGTATTTTGAATAAGTATCTGAATTATAAAGGATAATATACGCATGTCATCGCCATTACAATACAAAATAAATATTCATTCAAAAATTATTATTTTCTATAATATTATTCAATGTTAATTGATATTTTAAGTTAAAGTTTTTCATTAATCCAGCGATAGATAGATGGGACTTCAGATTAGTTTGGGGGCCCAAGTTATCTATAATCATTTTAAGTACATTGTTTCATCATTGTTTAAAAACTTGATGTCACTCACAAAAAATTATTTGATTATTTTGTTGGCAGTTGTTTTAAATATTACACGTTATAAATTCAAATAATTAAATCTATTTTTTATTGCAGTTATTGTTATTGAACAGGCGATGCTTTTCATTTTCATGTATTATGGAAATAATAGATACTTATACTTATTTTAAGTATAAAGTATCAATTTATTAGAAAAATTAATTATGAGTTTTTTGTTAATATTAACAAAACTATACTAGTATTATTTTTAAATTAAATTACATGTACAAATCTCAATTAATGCTGAAATGCATGGCTGAATATTGGATTTCAGTCTTCTGCACTTACATTCACCGATGTGACTATTTAAAAGTTTTCCAAGTTTTATTAACTGCAACACGTGAATAGTATATATAATTAATAATATTAACACAGTTAAGGCTTACGATTTGTATAAAATTCTGGGTGGTAAATGGAGGTGAATTATGAGAACTTTACTTCATTTTCCTTTTTGTAAGACTATCATGTGGTTTCAAAATATCCACCAAACTTTAGTATTTTTAAATTTAACAACGTTACAACTTTAAAATTGTAGTTTTTATACAATCAAAAATTCAGTGCGGGAAATTTGTTTTTCTACCATGCTCACTGAGCAAAGTTTGTAAAAACCAAAAATTTTGAAAATAGCCATTTGATTCCATTATAACAAATCTATCTTATCACGTTTCTTGAAAAATTTACTCTATAATTACTAAAAGGCATATGCAGAATCAGGAAAAGTAGTTCCTTCATTTTGGCTGATAGACGATAGATGTGAGATTCTTCTTTGTGGGAGGAGAGCCCTGTGACATGTGATCATTATCTAAACGATACCATTTCGCTTAGTGTGGTGAAGAAGAGGCAGTCCTGCATGGAGTGTGTGATAAAATCATTTGATGCTAGGTATTTTGACATCTTTGATTGCTGCTTTCTCTTGCAAAATAACGGGGATTCGAACACCTGAAAATCTTTACCAGAAGGAGGTTAGGAAGTGAAATACAATTGTGACAGTTTCTGTGCACTTTATTTTTTGTTGCTTTATATATATATATATATATATATATATATATATATATATATATATATATATATATATATATTGAGCTTCATAGTAATTAAATTGTAGTTTAAAAACATATTTCTCAAGTGCATTCATACCCTGCTAATAAATAAACTGCTAACTGCTACTTTTACGTTACATAATTATTTGGACAATTTTAAAATAAAGATGTGTAGCAAGATTTTTAATTTTTTAAAGAAAGTATGTCATTCGAAAAAATATTCGTAAATGATGGTAAATTTTATAAAATATGTAATTGGTATATTCAGTTAAAACAAGACGATATCTTATTTTTAAAAAACAATAGTAATTGTGCAATTTAACAATTCAAACTTTGATGATTCAATTCACATAAGTTACTTTATTTAGCAATAGCTTATTTTTTAATTATTATAAACTTACAATGTAGTGTTAGAAAAAATTAGTTTAGCAATTTACTTGGTATATTTTATCAAAATACTTAATTTATGAAATTTGTTAAAACAATATTTAGTTTAAGAAAGTTTTATCATACATTTATAATTATTTGGACACAATGAATGAAATATATTCAAAATTTTTAAATTTCTGTTTGATTTATCAATAACAAGAAGTAAAATGTTTCATAATATTGATAATTATTTGTCTTTCCTTACAAATATTATTTTACAATAAAAGAGAAAAATTGTAATTTTTTTCAATTTTAATAATTGAATATTTTAAAGTTAAATTGTAAGATTTACTTAGGCTGTTCAACTGAGTCATTAAACGAAGCAATGATAAAATATAAGAAAGATTTTTTTATATATAACTAAACATACCGATATTTTATTTTGCAGAGCAAAGTCAAAGAACGGAGGAAGATCTCTCCGTGAAAAACTAGAAAAAATTGGTCTTAATTTACCTGCTGGTAGGCGGAAAGCAGCAAATGTAACTCTTCTCACCTCCTTAGTAGAAGGTAAGATTAAGTTATATAAAAATACTCGGTTAAAAGCTCCGCTTCGGAGTTAAATACCAGAGTAACTTAATTAAACGTTCAATGCCTTTCTCTTTTATGTCTTATTGAGTCGTAATTTATCATAATATAAGGAAAAATTATTTTCATAAATAAAAATATTTGTTAAACAAAAACAATTTATCAAATAAATACATATTAGATTAGATTTTTGCTACCACAAAGCAATACAGATAGAAATTGAGAATGCTTCTTTATAAAAGCACAGTTTTCTTCTATGAAATAAACTCAAAATATATTCATAATTTTTTCCTATCTAATTAAATGTAAAAGCATTAGATTTGACAATGGAAAAAATCCATTACATTATGATTATGAAACTCGATATAAATTTGTACGTTGTAAGCAAATATTCTAGATTTCACGTAGTTCTCCAAAAGAAATCACGTTTCTATTATGAATTAAAGTCAGTTGAAAAATTTTTTCATTTTTACTTTTTTCTCGGCTTATGATATTATTTGGCTTGCAAAACTATACCTAGTAAAAATGTAAGGTATAAATTTGTAAAATATTCGAATTGTTTTTTAAATGTGAAATTTGGAATTTTTATACAATAGATATTTAATCTTGGAGCACAATATCAGATAAAAGCATAATATATAGTAAATTTGATTACTATATAATATAATGTATATTCAAATAATACTTTACAATTAACTTTTTTAAAATAGATAACATGACGAAAGGAGAAACTTTAATAGACATATTTATTTTGTAGCTTCAATTTTAATAAAAATATTGTAACTCAATAATTTGCGTTGACTGTAATCAATATAAATTAAATGAAAGATTTTAGTCATTCAATGCTCGTCATCAACGAATTTACCATTTTTTTTTAATAAAGTTATGAATATTTCAAATAACAAGTAATTTCAAGGCATTAACTTAAAATATTAACTTTCTCGATTTTAAAAAAAGTGTAGTAATTAAGAAATAGTATTTCTGCAATGAATTTATATTTAAAACTAATATCAGCAGAAAAAGTAATAAATAAAAGCAGTTATTAATCATATTCTAAAGATGGGTCGATGTTTTTCTTAGGTTTGGCGTGTTTTTATGAAGTTAGGAAATCAGGCTTTTACCTCTACTGAACGGAAGCCACTCCTGAAATTTATTTTAATTTATTATTTTCTTATGTAGCTCTCTTTATTTTTCGCTGCTGTCTACTAATAAGTATGAAAAAAATGATAACACCGACTACAGTGAATAAATTTATGAATCTTGTCATTAAATATACTTTACCACAAATTCGCAAGGTCTTGGTAGGCGTGGGATATTGACGCTGATAGATTAGATCTCGCAGACTGTTGCGTGTTTAGAAGACTACTAGTATGATAAATAACTGATAAGGAATTTTTTTTTCGACATCGGTATTTTTTGAATTAGATGATGATCAAGCCATAGCTCTAAATACATTAGTTATGCAATATTGCGCCGCTGTTGGTTTTTCAGCAGAAAAATATAATTGCTTGGGTCATCGTTTTTAATAAATATGTAACATTTAGATCCATTAACTATTTTGACTCTTATGAAATTTATTATACTCATTTGATATAAACTTAGATTGAACTCTTTGTTTAGCTCACAGCGCTCAAGTTTTAGTTATGATAATAATAAATATAATAAAATTACAATTATAATAAATATAAATATAGTAATATATTATGGTAATACCTTCTAAGGGCACTGCTACAATTTCTTTATTGAGGAATTATAGCATGTTTCAATGCTTTCAGATATGTTGATTATTTGTTTTTCTATTATTTCTTGAAGATCTAACACTTATAATAAATATTCGTTAAAAGCATTATTTGGTAAATTTTATGCATTATTTAAAAAATTATTTTCAAAGACTCTTGTCAAACTATTTTTTCATTGCAGTGTTCATTTGAAAGTTTGTTTTATAAACCTCAATGAGAGAAAAGTATTTTGATTTTTCCCTTAGAAATTTTTGGTTTTAATTTACCTTAACTTTAAAATTTTGTTTTAAGTATAAACCTTAAATGAAAATTTCTTATAACGGAATTATTAACTTATATTTTGTAAAACAACAGTTGTAAGTAAAATTATCAAAATTGAATCTGGGTTTCTGTCTATTCTTTCAGGTGAGGCTATACATTTAGCACGAGATTTCGGTTACGTTTGTGAAACAGAATTTCCATCTCGGCAAGTTGGCGAATATTTGTGTAGAAACCACAGCGACCCGAGCGACCTCTACAGGAGAAAAGAACTCATCTTAGCCACAAAGTAAGCTAATAAAATCTTCGTTTTAGTATCTTATCAATATAATGAGTAAAAAGATTGTAGTAATTAGAATTCACATGGAAAATATAGATATTGTATTTCATTCGATTAAGTGTCTAAATTAAATCTTAATATTCCTTGAAACTGATTTAAGATTTTTCCTCTTAGACTATAAGTATAGTCTTACATAACCTTTTTATAAAACCAAATTATAATGAAATTTTCATAGTACGCTAAAGTTAAAAACTAGTCTGAAATCATTTTCAGAAAACTTTAGAAATTTAATTGAAATTCACATAAACACAAACTCTTCGAAACAAAAAATACTTTTTTCCCAAAAATATAAAAGTAGTGTTAATTTATTTTAATTTTTGATATAATTTAAATTGTTTACAATTTTTTTTCATTTTACAATGTAAAATGGTTGCTAGCTTTGACAAATAGTAGCTTCATGTTCTCATATAAATTATTTTATATTTCAGACAAATTATGAAAGAATTTGTGGATTTATTAAATCAAGATCGGTCTCCATTATGCAACACGAGACACCAAGCTATTTTGGAGCCTAATATTCAGCGCCACCTGACACACTTTTCATTGATAACACACGGTTTTGGAAGCCCAGCAATCGTTGCCGCTTTAACTGCCGTTCAGAACTTTATGAACGAATCTTTGAAGTATTTGGAGAAGCAGCTGAACTCATATCAAAATTCTGGTGGGACTCACGTTTCAGGTGTTGATACAAAGAAAGAGGATCAGAAAAAGTGATTATAAGAAGTTACTTACAATTCCGGATTTATATGTTAATTAAGGGGAAAAAACACCTTGAAATTTAAGTCTTCAGCTAGTCTTTCCAAGGAACACACGGTGTGCACATCTTAGGGACACCATTACCAAATGTTTGGTGCATCCGCCGTCCCAAGTGTGAAGCGAAAGATGGCATTGTATGTTGCTGAACTGTATGTAAGAGTTGTACATAGAAAAAACTGTCGTAGCGTTCTGGTTCAGTTTATTGGTGCAAGCTAATACAGAACACATTAGGTCCCGACCAAGCTCCTGTTGATCAGGATAAAAACACGATTCTAGAAGAAAGAAAGGTTGCTGATAATAATACTTAAAATTCGGTTGCCAAATTCCGTGAAGATTTTCTTCATTCTTTCACAAGGACTGAGGATTGTAATATAAAGCGCTATTCCATGAACGAATACCAGTTTTTTGAGGCCAAATGTCATATAACTGCTTCTTGAAATAGCAGTGTATTGCTCACCCTGTTGTCAGTAGTGGCAACACATTTAGTTTTAGGTATATTAGAAAGATATCACTTCTTTTTAGTTTCCAATTGTAAAAAGATGAAAGTTTTTATAGAATGAAGATATATATGTATTTAGTTTTTATTTTTGGATCACATTAACTTCTTTGTAACTAAATGCTCTCCCTTGAATCTGGTGATCAGTTGTATAGATATGGAAGGTAATTAATGTACTGAAGAAATATTTGTGTTCAACAGATATCATTTCTCTGTTAACTTAAATATTTTTTCCATTGACATAATATAATCTATGTTTTGATTATTTCTTACAGACTTTGTTGGTATTATGCAAATTATTTTGGTAATACACAATTCTAATGATACGAATTTTAAGTGAATATTTTTCAACTATGTGTGATTAAGATGATATTTAATTTGAATGATGAAATATATCAAATAAAAAAACTTCTGAATTTTACAATAAATTTTTCGGCAAATGTAGTAATATTGTGAATGAGCATTTTAGCATTTTAATGTTAATCAAATGTTATCAGAAACTTATTTTACCCTATTTATTGTTAAAATAGTTTCGTATAATTTTCGTATAATTTGAATTTTATACAGTTTTTTTATTATGAATAATAGAGATTAAAACTTTAAATTAATGTGTAATTAATGTAATTAATAATACATAAATTATAAAGTTCATTTTGAGTATTCAAATCGCATTTTTCTTTAAATATAAAGAAAAAAATTATAAATGTTTTAACATTTTTTAAGAAATAATATAACTAAAAGAATTATGAACTCTTATTTTCAGAGATGTTTTTAAATTGTAAAATATTTTTTTTGGATAAGAATGTGAATTTGAAAGATTTATTAATGGAAAACAAATTGGCTTTCAGTTCCTACTAAAAATAATTTAAGTATTAAAAAGATTTTAAGTTTCATTTTTGAAAAAGAAATAAAAAAAGAATAAAAATGTAAATGAAACACACAGAGGCAGTCTACTTCTCTTTCTAATTGTTTTATCTGTGTCACAATAGTATAT
Organism: Latrodectus hesperus; assembly: GCA_037975125.1. Lineage (NCBI taxonomy): Eukaryota > Metazoa > Arthropoda > Arachnida > Araneae > Theridiidae > Latrodectus > Latrodectus hesperus. The sequence continues at coordinate 62,552,775 of CM075851.1, read as the reverse complement.
AAAAATAAGCTATAATTTTATTATATATTTTAGTTTATCATTTTTAATATATCGAATGAATTTGTAGCATTCATATTTACGATATATTTATAGCAATAAGCAAATCAGATTTTTCTAGTAACAAAATAGTTAAAATACGCAAAACTATATAACAAAGCAATGATTTTAGTTAGAATTTTTTCTAAAAGAACAGCTTTTGCTCAAAAAATTATCTTCATTAACTCTTTTTTTTTAAATGTAAACATTTAAAATATAAAAGAGACTAGTATTATTTTTTCATGACACTTTTCAGATGTACAGTTAATAAAATTATGGTTATAATAATATTGATATATTCTGACTAAAAATGTAAAAATATAAATTTATTGTTGAAATGTTAATAACACTCAAATAGTGAATTTAAATTTTACTTATAGTTTTGGAAAGATTTGTTTTTTATTTTTGATAAAAAAAGGAGCTTTATTTTCTTCCATTGCATATCATGGTTTTATGAAATAAAATTTAATACTATGTTTAAAACCTTAGGATTTTATTTTATTCTTCAATTTTTATTTTGTTCAAATTTTAGAAAATGATGAAATATTTTAAAATGGTAATACAGATTATAAAGATTTTAAATTTATTCTACTTTTCTAAATTATCCATAAAACTTTTTTGCGGAAAAACTTTTATTTCAAAATTCCAAATGCTGACATGATTGTTAAATAAGAAAAAATTAAAATCAAAATTTTTAAACAATATAGTTATATAAATGCTTCGAAAGTTTGAAGTATTTAATTACTTCAGTTGCCGAATACTTATGAATAAACTTTAAATCAGAAATTAAATAAAAGTATTTTAAGGCATAATTTATGTGAATGATTATGAAGGAAGTGACAGAGTTTTGTTTATTCTGTATTATAAAAAGCATTTTTGAAATGAAAAGGGTTTCCTGAATGGATACAAATGATATGATATGATTTATGTTACAAAAAGTTATCGCAGTAAAAAAGTGACAAAAAAAAAAAAAAAAACTAAGAATGTCACAAAATTTTTCTGAATCTTAGAAATTACACAGCATTCTACATAAAAATTGCTAAATATATTTAAAATAACTGAAATTTGACAACTTGTAACAATCCTAAGTTCTGTACAATTATTCTCAAATAATAATCATTTCAACTTAATAATTTGAATGTAAACTGCATATCATGTTTAAATATTGAAAATTTTGAGTTTCAAGATGTTTCACTTCGTAAGAAAATGGTGTAAAAACAATAATATTAAAAGAAAATAAATATTGTATAAAAGTGTTCAGAAACATCAACTGTATTAAGAAGATATTTTTTAATTGAGTGTTGCAAATTGTAATTTGCATTTATGTTTTAATGAAATTGTCATATTTTATTTAGCAACATTTTGCAGTTATAATTTATTTACAAGGCGATCAAAATGCTCAAATCAAAAACTATTTATGTTCCTCTTCGTTAAAAATGTTTATTTTGTGTTTATTTATGCATTCTTATTTAACTCATATTAAATTAACTGCATTTTCGTTAAGGTGCATTTTGTTTTAGATTAATAATATAAAATCTTGTAAAATAAAAGCATTTGTTTTTATCTCTGTGCACAGTTCTTTGTTTTGCGATACATACACACATTTTATCATATATTTTAATAGATAATTAAAAATATCTATATTTCTATTGCAAATATAACTGCAGTGAACTAGTTTCATTGTAAAAATTTAAGTGCGATTAATTTAAGAGCATATAGTCACATTTAGCTTCAGTTAGTATTCATATATTCAAGAAATTGGCTATATACATATAAGAAAAATAATTTATTTTGTTCTCTCTTCAATTATTCAAATTATTTCACAATGTGACAACTCTTTCAGAAGTCCAAATGATGTAACTCTAATCTTGTTTGCAAAATATTTTTCTAAAGAAAGTAACTCAATGAAATGTTTATCACGAGGCACTAAATCCTTTTACTTAGTTTATAATAACTTACTTTGAAAGAAAAGTTATTTATTGACATTTTTCTAAGATCATTTGTAAAATTGTAGGGTAATAAAAACGTTATACATTTTTGCTTGAAAGTAAGAAAATATAACTTTATTTATTGATTCCTTGTCAAAATATTTGAGAATTGCAAATTTTATTAGACATGTTAAATAAATTTTGAAAGAACTAAATTGAAAATATTTTCAAACTTGAAAGTTTTTCAAATCAAAAATATTCTAAAGATGCATTTAATTCTTTAGATTAAAAATAAATGCTAAGGTATACTTAAAGTAAATACTAAGATTAAAAATAAATACTAAAGTATATAAAACGTGATAATTACTTTAATATATTAAAAGATTAAACTGCAAAATTAACCTAATTAATTTGAAAGAAATTAACCCTTTATACTGTATTAGTCAATCATAAGAGGGCGTATTTTATACTTTCAAAAAATACTTCTAAAAACAATATTACAAATATTTGAAAAATAATTGCAATCTTAAGAAAATCTATTTCTCTTTCTCACAACTATAATTTAAAGCCCATAAGTGATAAAAATAAAATACAATGGATAAGAGAAAAATATAACTTTATTATAAATCAAGTGTAGGAAGAGTGTATGGAAAATAAAATTTAGTAAAAACAGTCATGTGACTGTATTTGTTCAAAATCAAATCATAACATTAAGTGTTTCCTGAATAATGGACAAAGTTTGAAATTAATGAGTTCAAAAATTGGCCTAAATGATTAGCACTTTTGTATACTAACCATCTAATGCTTGTTTTTTATATTCACTTTGTACTTAGGCCAGCAAATTCTCAATATGTCTTTAAATTATTGATTCAATAATGAAAAAAAAAACATTTTTTATTTATTTGGTTGCAGCAAATCTTACATATTAGTGTTTGATTTCCTGCACATTTTTAGTTTTGTTATGACCAGAGATAATTTTAAAGATTACAAATTAATTTCATTTGAATTAATCATTGTATTTATACATCAAGGGAGTATATGTGGTATTTTTAATGAAGCGGTCTTTAGATTACCTTAAAACTTTTCTATCACACATTGAAAACTACATCATTGAAAGTATAGCAATAATATCTATATTACGGATTTCTGAGATTATATTTCCAGATATAATTTAATAACAAAAAGATATGTGTAATGACGAGGCAAACTTGATACTATTTGATTTAAATTATGATTTGCTAAGTCTGGAATTAGGAAAAGTATTTTGATGGTTTCACAAATAAGAAAACAAAGTAATTGATTTCATCAAATAATATATATTTAAAATTTTCTATCGTTTCAGTAACTTTAATAAAACAATATTCGAGATTTTCCTTTTCCTGTTTAACTTAATATCTTACTGTTTAATAATCTTTATAACAAAAGCGTAATTCATATGGATTCCTGTTAACTATTAAATATAAATAATTTCGTAAATGAGATATATTTTAAGCGTTTCTAACTTAATATTTTTTGACTATGTTTTCATTTCAAGGATTTTACTCAATTAATTCCCCAAATGCAATACGACACGTGTAATGATTTTTCGACTGTTATGTTCGCTGTAGAACTACTCGTGTAAGTTAATTTAGTGGGGAGTTTAGACAGGTGATACTTTTCTTTCACAGATATCATAACAATTCTCGTAAATCACATATATTTTTTAAAAAATGTTTCTATTAAATTTTTACATCATATTTACAATTGATTTTAAAAGTTCACAATACAAAATTTTAACTATAGAAATTACAAAATAATATATATATATATATATATATATATATATATATATATATATATATATATATATATATATATATATATATATATATATATATATATATATATATATATATATATATATATATATATATATATATTGTAAACACCGCTATCCAACAAAATACATTTTAATTTCAATTAACTCATGCAATTACTTTTCATTTCATTAAATTAAAAGTTAAATATCTAAATCATTGCTTCATTTTCGTTCTAGTATGCATATATTTACGTATGTATATATGTATTTAAACATATTATATATGAGTTTAGCAAAAATAAGTTGAGTATTTCAAACAGCCCTACAATGCTATCGTTTCTGAATGCGACAAAATTTTAACAACATGAAATTCGAATGATGTGCTTCATATCTATTAAATAAAAAAATAATACCAAAATTCACTGAGATAGGGATATAAGTAAAATATATTCAATATGTTTTTAAATGTAAAATTATCTATCTATACATATTATATATATATATATATATATATATATATATATATATATATATATATATATATATATATATATATATATATATATATATATATATATATATATATACATACATATATATATATATATATAATGCTTTAAGTGAAACTATAGTAACTTTAAATGTATCATATTTCGGTATACCTATTTACCTCTTTATAAGAATTACTGTAAAGAGGGAATCGTGCATGAGACAAATGCACTTACAATATATAGGATACACACTTGACAAGTTGACTGATGATATTTTTGAAGCCAGTCCTGAAATGTTTTTTTAAAATTGAAATATATGTAACGAGTTCCATTGAATGAAGTTTATGCAAACTGATTTAATGACATTGTTTTGTTTTTGAATCTTTTTACATCTAATTTAAATTAGCTTATTTAAGTATAATGGTTGCTCCATTTTAAGCTTAATTTTGTTGATGAAAGTTGATCTTATTTAGAAAATCGATTAAGTCTTTCAACCCATTTATGTCTAACTTAAGTCTCATTACGTATGCATTAAAATTGCTATAACTTTACTCCTGCTGAAAATATGATACAAATAAGGAATGCGATCCGATAATGTTATTGATGATAATATATATAAGAGAGAGAGATTTGAAATACTTAAATGTAGTTTGAAGTGTATATTTTATAAAGAATAAATCTGCTAAAATTTTATACAATAATTTATAAATGTGTGTTGAATTTTTTATAATTAAAAAATATATGTTAAGATTGGAAGCAAAATATCTTTTGAAGTGATTTTGTGGTGAAAATATAAATTTTAAAGCCTTAAATATTAATTTCGAATTCATTGTATGATATTTATCAAATATATAATAAAATATGAGTGAAAAATTCGGAGTTAAAATTGTAAATTTAATAATGTTTCTATAGTTACCAAAACATTACACATAGTATTGATTCAATGTAGACTATAATTGAATTAATTTGAGTTGACGTTTTTTCTAATTGTTACAGAATTGGTTAAATCAATTAAACTTATGCATCGTTGTAATTCTAAGGACATTTAATTAAGTTATACTGTCCAAATTATTCATAGCATTAAAGTTACTTTAAATTTGTTAAGCTCAATGATGTCAAAATTATAAAAAATCAACTTTTTAGTCAAACAGTTTTATCGGCAAATACCTTTGGACGGAAAAAAAACGGCTTTCAAATAAACATAATGAAATTCAATTTTTAAGCTAATTTGTTTTCTAAGGATTTTTGCATGTAAAATTACATCTAAAAGCAGCCTATAAGAATGTATTTTAGTAAACATTTAAATTGCAATCATATTAGTAAAACGCGATTATAATAAATTGTTGTCTTTGTATATATAAATAGTTTAATGTGATATAAAAATTTGCGATAAGTTAAATTATTTATTCTATTTAATTTTTCTCAGCATATCTGATTTTTTTATTAGAGAACTTGTAACGTTAGTGTAAAATTGTTAAAGTTGATTCGCTTTCTAATGATTTTGCTTGTTAAATTGGTTTTAAACAGGGTTTTTAATATGCTTTAGTAAACATTTACAATAATGTTAGAAAGGTGCAATTTTTAATAAATATTGCTTTATATGTTTTAATGTGTCATAAATTTTCGGTATTAGACTATTTAATTTTTAATTAAAAAAAATCTGTTTTTCTTTTTTTTTTTCTCGTTATTTTGTTAGAAAGTTGGCAATTTTAAAATGTGCGAGTTAAGGCTTAATATATTTTATCACTATTTAAATGTTAGGTAGTGAATATTTACTATCTCAATACCTGTAAAAAATAAAATAATTTAATATTGCTCAAAACTTAGCATAAAGAAAATGCTTTCTTCTGTTGGTTTCACAAATCTCCTTGGGGGTGAAAAAATTCGTGATTCACACCTGTGCTGAAACACCTACTGTTTGACGGAGAATAAACAAACGTGATCCTCCCATATAAATGATCACGATCATAATCTTCAGTCATCATGCTTTGGGGGTGTAAAGCAGACAGCCCTCTTCCGCTACCAACCCCCCAAACTTATAGGTATTTTTTTCATATCACCAACCTCCCAAACGATCAAGTTACATTCCGACCATCCTTTGAACCACCCCTCGTATTTCGCAGATGAGGGCAGGGCAGAGATGTTGGCGCCAAACCAAACGGCTGTTTTTTCCCTCTCCCTTTTTCTATGGAATACGTAAAAACAAGCCTATTCACTAAAGCGATGTCTAGAGATCTATTTTCGACAGTAAATACAGTGATATAATTTCAAAATTACAATCATTTTTTGTAAGCTTCTTCGTTTAACTTTTCAAGTTAAGCAATAGAAATAAGGTTGATAGAATTTCGTTGTTTGTAAGAGACTTTCCGTAAAGAAAAGTTTTTTTCTGTTTAAAATTAGAAGGCATCGGTAATGTTAAGATAATCGAAAATCGACATGTAGAGAAAACATTACTTTTAAAGAGAATGTTTAAAAAAATAAAATAAAAACTTTATTTATACATTGCATAAATTTTGATATTCTCAGTATCACGAAATTTATGACAATATTACATAAAAATTTATACTCTTCAGCATAATTTTTTAAGTAAGATTGTAATCTCTTCAAACCCTAAACAGGTAAGAAAAACTATTAGAATTTAAATATTTTTTAATAATATAAAGAACTGAAAGTTTGAGAAATTTCAAATTTACGATTCAATAAGAATATAGAATGTTTACAATAATAAACATTTCATTCAAAGAATTTTACTTCGAAAAGGAAAATTGCAAGTTAATTGTTTTATAATTATCTTTGCTTGTTCTGTAGAGGATTTTTTTAAAAAAATGTTTGCATCAGAAATGTACAGTTAAAGGTATTACACTCGACTATTAAAATAAGATTCAAATTTTAAAATGTAAATTATTTTACTTAACGTATAAAGTTTAAATTTTTACATTTAAGACATAAAATTTAAATTCAAAATTTTTTCATAAAAAAAGTAATCTTTGCAAGTATTAAGTACAGTAGATCTCCATTAATCCGAAGTCCTTCTATCCAAATTCTTATTATCATAATCACTTTCAGAAGTTAAGAAAAATTAATTTGACATAAGAAGAGACGTAAAATAAGAAAAAGAAAAAAGCTCAAGAAAATGAAAGGTTAGAAAAGGAATAAAATATGAATGAGATTGAAAGAGAAACGTGTCACTTGTGGAATTAAAAAAAAAAAAAAAAAAAAAAAAAAAATATTCTTTCCAAAATGCCTGTATGTTCAGAAGAGAGTGTTGAAAATATAGAAGCATGTGGATTATAAGTCAGATCCTGGATTTCAAATCACAAAATGATGGTCATTATATTGAAAATGTCGAGAAAGAAGATGATCTCAATGTCCAAGTTGAAGCTGACACGGGATCATCAGCTAGGGAAATATTTGTCGGTTTTGAAGTAGATCACATAGATGCCTATTCTTTCTGTCTAGCGGATGCGCGACTTGGCTGCCCGAAAACGAATGTAGGCATATAACAATTTATACTCTGACTGAGATGTTCAGCAAGCAATGACTTTCATTTATAACTCTTTACACACTGTATTAATGTACAGCACTTGTAAGTACTTCATAAAGCAAAGGTGTTGATTTTCATTAAATTATTTTACTTTAAAAAGGAATAGATTTTTCTCCCATTTTCAGCATGCAATAATTTACCATTTTTCGAAAGAATCCGATTAACCGAATTTTTGGTTAACCGAATGGACTCCGGTCCCAATTTATTCGGATAATTGGAGTTTTACTATATTACGGTGTATTTTAAAAGTTCAACAAGTTAATAAGCAGGAGGAAATATATTTTGATAATCCCGTTGATCATTTTAGTTAAGTTTCATAAAAAATCTTATTTTTATTTCATAGATTTTTTAAATTTATCTCTCAAGGATTGTTCACTTAAAATCAAACGCAAAAAATAACTGTAATTTTGAATAAATAAGAAAGAAAATATATGTCTTAATATAAAAAAATATCATTATGAAAATAAAATTTTGCAAAGAAATTCCTTTATTATAAATTATCTATAATTATCTTATTGTATCATTTTCCTCTTCTTTGAAAGTAAATTTGAATTTATTCTTTGCTTGTTTTAAGCCAATTTATATTTTCTTAATCCAGAAAGATTCTTACATTAATCAACTTATTAGTAGGTCATTTGCAATCAGCGGACTTCACAAACACATTAAATTAATATTGAAGATACATTTGTATTTTTTCGTTAATCTTATTCAAACATCATAATTTGTTTTCCTCACATTTCAAAAATATAGTATATGTAATGCTTAATGCATCGTTTAGGAAGTGTTTGAAAAATTTAGTATAATATGTAGTTCTTTTATTAATGAATTTTATCGATAAGATTTTGTGTATTATAGTTCAATATCTAAAGTGCGTTTTCCTATTCCATGAAGGTGGACTCGATTGGGCAATAAGCTCCTCAAGTGAATCTCAAATATGATTAGTCAAATTCAGATCATGAGATTAGGCTGTCAACTTCACATGAGCTGTACTGTTTCAGTTGTTGACACGTTCTTTGCGAGATGATCCGTACAGCGATAAATTATTATGCATTAAAATAAAGAAGTCACACAAGCAATTGCAGCTTAAGATTTACATAAGGACCCAGTTTTTCGACTTCATATTTTTGGGTAGCTATCAGGATAAAATCGATAAGAAATGAATATTGATAATATATCGTATATACCAATAAGAGAATAAATATGTATCAAAATCGTCAAAATAAATAGGTTAAAAAAATTATGCTAATTGCTTTATGTACGAAATCTGGAATTTTCATAATTTAAAAGAAATGAATCGTTATTTGGAATAGCGTACGGTAGAGTATCAGTGTTTCATTTGAAGGCCATTTAATTGCCATCTCGAATAATATGCAGACCTGTACATTCAAAAATGTTTGGATACCAGTGTATGCCAAGAAATCAATTATTTTGAATCCACAGCATCGGTGTTAATCAACCCATCTTCCTCAATAAACAGTTCCTGAGGTCAACCAAAAGCAGACACTGAATGCCTGATGTGCATAGAAGACGCCTATCCTTGGAAATAATTTCACAATTTTTAAATGACAATCTATACCACTTCAATAGAATTCATTGCATTTTTTATACCGGGTTTTAAATTTTCTTATAACACGCCATGCTATGAGTTCCAGTATATTGCACTACTGCTAATATTTTTTTTATATTTTCGACATTTCTTCTCAAAACAAAATAATCAAATTTCAAGACTGAATCACTGAAAAGGGAAATCCCATTTTTGCATGGGTATTTATTTTCTATTTATTGATATAAACATTGATTTATATATGAAGTTTTCTTCTGATTTTTCCTATGAATCAAATAATAATTATTTTATTAGTTATTCATGAAGTTTATGAAATTTCACGAAAAATATGTTCTTTAACTGTGTTTTTAATTGATTAAATAAGATATATATTTACATGGATACCTAAATATTAACTCACATGTATATTTAAAGGCAGAATGATAAAAGTTTTTATGCATTTTTAGCATCATATGTATAACTATATAATAATAGCATTGTAAGTGAGTAATTTTAGAGGAGTTCCATTATTTAGTCGAATTCCTACCGAGTTGAGAACAGAATGTTCAGAGCTCTGATTTACTGTTCAGCATTACGGGTGTTCGATTCCCACATCGGTTATGGACATTTAGAGAAGGTTGGAATCCTCATTAAACTTTAGTTACCAATTTAATTAGTTCTTGAATTCAAAAGATAAAATTGAATGTCAAATAAACCAAATTTGTTGAATTTCTAAATACAAACCGTATAAAATGTTATTACTTACATTCGAAAAAATATGTTTCATAAATTTATTTGCTCCAGGCTGTTATTCAATAAAATTATAAAAATTTCGCTTTTATTTGATTATAATTTACAGATTTAATTAACTTAATATTTAGTTTATATACGAGACATTGTTTTAAAATTATAACGTTTAATTTATAGACTGTTAGGTAATTTGCTTAATTCTCTCCCACCTTCGTAGAAAAAAAATTAAATTATAAGTAAATATATATCAGTATATATTAAAATATCAGTATATATTAAAACTGTATCCAAAAATATTTTTTGAAATTTTATATTCCTTACAATTTCTTATTTGTTCGAATGAAATATTATAATACTAAAGCAAAATTCAATTCACCATGAAATAAACTTATAAAAATAGAAAATTATTCAAATGTATTGGGATTTTGAATTCAAATCTTGATGAAAAGACGTGTTTGCTAAAATGTATTCTACTTAATTTCTGTGCGTTGTTCTACTATATTAACAATGTCTATAAGTGATTTACTATATTATTAATGTCTATAAGGATATTACCTAAAAAGAGTTTATTTCTGACAATCATCTATAGCTTTCCTTGCATTCCGAAAGCAAAAAAATAAATAAATAAATAAATAAAAAATTAAAAAAAATTGCTATTACATGTAAACTACAACCAGAACTTAAATATCAGTGAACTATTTCTTTCAAAAGATTCTTCCACTGCAATCATATCTGCATTATTCTCCAGTCATGATAAATAATGCTTTCAATGGAAGTATTTTAAAGTCTCAACTTTTCACTCTTTCTTGTTCTGAGAAATTCCATCTTTGTAATTACTTCTTAAAAACCAGACATTTTGTTCAAAATAATTTCCATATTATGGTAATTTCGGATTCATTTGCAACCACAATTGTAATTTTCTTGTATATAGTTTTTCCATAATAATAAGGGATTGCAGCTTCAGTAAAGAAAACTTCATTACTGATGATTTAAGTACTTTTTTTTCAATTTCTGCACTGGCGTAAAAGAGAAAAAAATGCATTTGCTTCAATTAAAAGAAACGATTCTGTTTATTGTTAAATTAAATGCCATATGATATATTGGTGCTTATGTACATTTTGTTAACTTTGTTTTAAATAACACGAAATACTTTTAAATTTTACCAAGAAATAAAAATAAAATATTTAATATGCAAACTTTCTTAAATTCTACACTTTACAGAATTAAGGTGACACATTTAAGATGATTAATTATATTTGCACGTTTATATAGAAAATTATAGTATCTAACTTTATCACTTAAGATATAAAAGAAATTAAATGAGTTTCTTAAATAAATTCGTTACTTAGAAGATAGAGAAACATATGAAAAATAATGAAGTAAAACTTTGCTGGTTGCGCAAAAATATTTATAATTTAATGTTGACAAATGAATCTGTTTTGAAATTGAAGTTTAATATATTATATCCAATAAATGTTGATAAATCCAAAATTCACATAAAAAATTTTATTTTTCAAAATAATCTTTGAAGCAATTAAATCATTAACCCATTTTTGTATGCCGTCAATTTTTAGGAAATACATCAAAGACAATGAATGCATTGTGCATGGACTGAAACAAATGATAGTCTATAAGGGCTATGACACAGGACTATATATCAAGATCTAAAAAATGTCTCTTTAAAAATTACTAATATTTCCTTGATAATTTTAGTAATATGAGACCATGCGTCAATATAGAACAGTTTCCTAGGAAAACTTTGCCAACAAATGAACATTTTCTAATAATTTTTCGTTACTGTCACAGTAAATTCTTTTTATTGTGTTCAACATTTACATTTATATTTATCACTAGCAACTTGTAATAGACTAAGGCTTTTATGTTTCATTAAGTGCACAAGAGGACTTCTTTTGCTGTGAATGGCACCAATCAGTGTTGCTGTTGTTTTGCCAGAATTTACTCAATATTTTAGAATAATATTGTATAATATGGAAAATACGTATAGAAAATTAAAAATTTTAAAAATATATGCACCATTTTTAACTTACTTCATATAGTTATTAGCCTTTTAACTAACAACGAAAAATATATTCATATACACTTTTGAAGTTACACGCTGTTTTAAATTAATCGTTATGCAATAGATGTCGCCACTACCAAAGTAAATGTTTTATTTTTTGCGATAATACTTTCATATAATAATAAATTATATATGGGATGCCAAATCATAAAACTGAATTATATATTGCATGTTCATTTACGTTTATATTTTCTTATCATATAATTCCTCTCTATACACTACTTTACTTTAAGTAAAAATTCTAATTTGAGTTTTTTTCTTTATTTTTTAGAAAAATTTATTACAATTTAATTAGAAAAATATTCTTCTTACAGTATAACATCTTGAGCTATTTCATTCAGATTAACATTTCATTTCTATAAATTTTTTAATTGCTTTATGTTTTACTTCTGAATTACATGTAAATATTCTTCATTTCAACAAATAATAATTTCTTGATATGACACATAGTATCACTTCAAAAGCAACCAACCACAAAATTATATAATCAGTAAATATTCTATCTAACAATATTATCGTATTTTGCTTTGTGAAAGAGCTTATCTTATATTTTTAACATATAATATTAATTGAATGTTATACATTTTTGTTAATTTTAGTGTACACAATCTATGATTCAATTACGATTTTGATTACTGGTAAGAAGTGATTGGTAAGAGAAGATTCCTCAAAACTCTTGAGAATTAAAATTCTTTTCGCTTATATTTCTAAAATATCTTTCGTATAAAAAATTTGTTTTCTATATTATTTTAAAATATCTTAATGAACTCGTAATTTTCAATTAAAATTTATTGATTTTTTAATTTCATAGCAAATTTTGCGTTTGGCAACATTTAAAATCTTTAATTTTTTAATATCTTGGTAATTTATAAAATCAAAAGTACACCTGATCTTTTTTATATGCTTAAAAATTTTAGTAAGATTTTTCAAAATTCTTTTATTGAAATTCTACATTTTTATTGTTGTTATTTATTTTTGCTTTAATAGTATTTTTTATAAATTGTTAGTTAAAAAATATTTTTAAGATTTGCTGTACTCAAAGAGCATCTCTAATATTCAATTATAAGTGTTCTCTTAATATTGAAAGTTTAAATGTTTAAGTTCTTTATGAAATGAAAGCATAAATTATTAATGAATTTATTTTAATGACAGAAAATTTTATTTAACTTTAGGTTTTAACGTTTGTATATGAAAAGTAAGAACTATTCTGATGATTTAATTTTTTCCTCTCTCTCTCTTGTATATTTAAGATAATATAAACAATCTCTCTAGAATAGGAATTCTATGAAAACATAGCGAAAAAAAGTTATTTGATGAGCCATCATGATTGAAAATTCTTTCAACTTACCACAAAATTCTCTCTACGAAACAATAACTAGTAGTGCCATCTACTGCCAACTATACCTAGAAATTTAGATAAATATTTACATAAAAAAAGAAAGAAAAAACACTAATTTTTTAAAACAAACTAAAATGAAATTGCATATGGAATATATGCAACTAATATTTTTATAGAAAACTATTTCCTCCTACAATTTTTCTCTTAAGATGTAGATTACTTTTTTCTGTTTCTGTGAAATTAATAATCAATATTTTTTTTTAATTATTAATATACAGAAAATAATAAAGCATATATTTGTATTATAACTTGTGCTTGTTTTATAAATTATCTATCTACACAAAATAATTTAAAATTAAAGGTGAATTATTTTAATGTTCAATTTTTTTGACCAAATATATTCTAAATTAAAAATTAAAATTATCATAAAGTGTAAAAACATAATTTTGTCTATTGCATTTATTATTTTCATACATTTAAGAAAAAAAATTACTTAAAATATTTCAATTGATACTCACTATAATTCACTAAATTCACATTTTCTATATTACATTTACAGTGATATGCACTATAGTACAGAAACTTTCCATACTCACATTTTTATTAATGATTTATTTTTCATAAGTTAATGATTACCATTTTTTTAAATAAATAATTGCAATTTCATTCTGATTAACTTTTAATATGTAAAATTTTTAAATGTTTAAAACATTTTTAATTTATATATTTCATCCAATATTTTTATGCTATATGTTCAGAAATCAGATTTTGAAAACGGATTTGGCTAGTTGAAGTATACACTTTCATGATTATTGATGGAATAAAACTATCACGTTAGTTCAGATTCAATATTCATTTCTTCATCGTTTAATCGAAAAAAATTTAACTTGTATCTGCCAGGGATCGAACCTGGGACCTTCCGCGTGTTAGGCGGATGTGATAACCACTACACCACAGATACACACTTCCAGTATAGCTTATAGAGATATATTAATAAATGTTATTGACATAAAAGTTATTGACATCTTATTTTATTTTTTATGTGTCAATATATAATTTGAAAAATTAAGTTAACAATTGCATATATATCTATTGAAATGAAATATATATCTATGCAATTAAACATCACCTAAAGGTTAGAGAAAATTACTAATTTAATACAAGGTAATAATACCATATCCTTATTGAAAATACATACGATATAAGGAGAAAATGACATATCATTTAATGTTAAGAAATATTCCAGCAATTTTCAAAACACATTATAACTTTATTGTTTCTAATCAACAACTATAATAATGAAATGATAATGAAGTCAATTAATTACCAAATATCTCGAAGTAAATATTTACCGGATTGTTTTATTAAGGAAAAAATTTTTAAATTGTGTAAACGTTCGTCATTATTTTTAACAAATGCTTGTAAAGCTAAATTTACTGTTAACATTAATTAGTTAGCTGTAAAGGCAACTAACAAATGTAAAAAAATGTCAAATGTAACATAATTTTCTTTTCACCTTCTTTTTGTAATGAAAAAAACTGCCAAAATTAATTGCTTAAGTTGAGCTGATTGTAATTGCTAAATTTAATTATGAAATATTAAAAGTAATTAACGCTACTTTCTTTCTAATTTAGGCCATTTATATTTCTGAAATAGTATTTGAGTGATGAAAATTCGTTTTCTGTTAAAATAGAGACTAAATATAAATTAATTGACATGACTCATGATTGCTTGTAAGCAATTAATGGACCTGAAAATACTAGATTAATTGTAAATGAATATTTTCAATTAGATCACTGCCCAAATAGCAAAACAGCTTGGTCCTATATTTTCTAACCGTAGCTTGGTCTTGGTTCAGTATTGGCGGTCTATATTTATACAATCATGGATGGTCTACATTTCGTTATATAAGACCAATGTGGTTTGCCTAGATAGAGTCAAGCTTGGCAACCTACATTGAACTAATCTGGGCTACTAAGATAAAACCATGCTTGGCTGCCAAAAATAGTTGAATTTAAGCTTCCAAGATAGGACCAAACATGGCTGAAAATATTTGTCTCATTTAGGCAGCCAAGATAGGACCTATCTTCTGTAGAGCTACATATAATGTAGATAAACCTTCTGTAGAGCTACATATAATGTAGATAATGTAGTAGTAGCTACATCTTCTGTAGAGCTACATATAATGTAGATAAACCTGTAAGCCAAGGTCGGACCTATCTAGGCTTACAGGTTTATCTACATTATATGTAGCTCACTATGATAACAGAGGATTTTATTACTATAAATTAGAGAATTAAATTACTAAATTAGAAGGAAGCTATTTTAAATTGTTACAATAAGTAAGAATTTTTTAAATTTAAAGTTATATTGTTGCAACTTATATGAGTAAAATAATTGTGATGCTTAAAATGTATTACTTTGCCTTCCATTATGAAAGTAAACACAACTGCGAAGTTTGTTATTCTCTTAAGGTTAATTCAAATAAGCTAGCAAAATTTACAAATTATATGATGAAAATCAGATTATGTTGAAATTAACTTTCAAAAAAAAAGAGAAGTGAAGTAAGAAACAAGTAAATATTTACTACTTACCAATTGTGAAAATATGTACAATTCAGCATGTAAATCTAACTATTGTGTATGCAATATTTTAAAAAATCATATTTGTAATATATTAATTTAATTCGTTTAATATTAAAAGAGAATCACGTTTCTGCACTGTTAACACTCATTAACACAAACTGTAAATTTTTGTGTATGATCAACTTTTTTTTCATTTTACCCTATTCTTATTTCACTAAATAAATTATTATTTTTCTATTAATTTAAAAATGTAAATTTTGTTTTCTACAAGAAACAAAATTGAGAATTTATACACTTATAATCTTTCTACTTATGTCTGTAATCAAGAAAAAAAATCATTTTAAATTTCTAATTTATAATGAATTGTTGGACATGTTATAGAAAAGTATCATAATTTATATTACATTTATTTAAAATTATTCAGTTAGTTGTTAACTGCTGTTTCTGAATATTTTAACTTTAGTTCTCATCTCGCTGTAAGACTTTCAAATGTTTTTCTTTTTTTCGTTTCATGAGAGACAACAGTAATCAGAACATACTCATGCATTATTTTTTAAAAATTCAACATTAATTTGAACAAAAAATGTCCAGTTCTAAAAATATTCTGTCCTGAAAATATAAACTGGACAGTAGAAAAGTTTATTCTATAATTTTTATTTTACAAAATAGATAACACATGATATAATACATGGTATTTATTTATAAATCTAAAATACAGCTTAAACGGTGCTATTCACTATCAACATTTAAGCTGACTCGTCACTGTAATTGGTCCGGACTAGGACTAACGATAAGAAACTATCAGAAAAAATAATAAAAAAGTTCTCTTCCAACTCAAAGTAATTTTTTTATATTAGAAAGTTTCAAACTTAAATTGATTTGTTGGATATGACATCATATACTTCTAGTTGCAAGAGTCAACAGTTGTATATATACATTATAAACAAATATATATTTAGACAAATATTTACATTATTGTAACTGTTCATTTCAACTGTATTTGTTACTATAAAAATTATTATTGAAATGAATAGTTGAAAGAAAAACATTCTATGATGCAGACTTTCGACTAATTATAACACTATTCTGGAAACGATCATAAATTAATCTCCAACATAAGATAAGAATTTTTTAGTATTGTATTTTGACTTAAAAGTTGGCATAAATGTTATGAAGGATATAGATTAATGTTTCACAAGATCCATAATGTGTGGAGCTAGTGTTCTTCTATTGTGTAATTAAACATAAAATAAAAATGTGAAATATTTCATATAAACAAATTTCAATTGGATGTAACTCTAGCATATGTTATTTGAGAAATACCAAACTACCATTAGTCATACCTTTAAGCAATAACTAATCATGATAAGTAAATTACAAATATGATATATTGATACACTTTAAGGCAAAGAATAATGAGATTCATGTCATATACGAAACATTTCATACTGTTTGGAAAAGAATAATATACATTATTTTACATATTCAACAGAAACTTGAAGCCAAACTATTCTAATATTTGCTTATGGTTTTGAATGGAAATAATAATAAAAAAAACTGATAAATATAGCTTCAGATATTTGGTTGTTATTTTGAATATTCGGAATAATTTATAAATCAGACTAAAACTCTTATAGCAATACTAAAATTAGTCACAGTTTGAATACAAAATAAGTTTTATTGATTTATCATTTTTTATAAAATAGAAATCATATACAATTCAAAGTTATGTCAGTACCAAATGGAAATAAACTAATATTTATGCGACTCACCAAGGAATTACAAATGTAAGCTACTTAGATCCATTCTGGAAACAGTTACTAATTAATATCCAACATGAATGTTAGATAGATTATTAAGCAGTAATTTTTTAAATTGGAAAATTACTTTGATTGGATGAAAAGGTGCACTTGTGAAACATTAAAAATTGGGAGGGTCTGGGTGCATCAGTAAATAATGAATTTAGAATTTATAACGGGAACAAGGCCACCATAAAAAAAGAACTTCTACTTTATTTTCATGCCCCTGGAATAAAAATGAAGTCATGATTGTAACCAAAATATAATAACTTGAATATGATTTATAGTTTCCATAAATTTCCACTGGCTTTTAATTTCTCATCAAAAGCCCTAGTTTTTGGATTTTTACCACATGTAGCAACAAGGTACAAATCTATATGATGGCAAACCATAATTTGAATAATTTTGATTACAACTTTTCACATTTCATCTATTCTAAAGCGCAGTGAAATTTGGTAAGTTATAGACAAATACGCCTACCGTTTGAAAAAATTTATGATGGAAATTAACATGCAAGTAAGTTAATGAATGTATAATATTATATTTAAGAATAACTTCATAATTAATGTAAACACGTTGTATAATCTATTGTGCATAATTCTTAATAAATAAATTATAAAAATCGAAAAGAACATGGTCAACAAACATACATAAGAAATCAGACATATATAAGAAATCAATTATTAAAATGTAATTGAAATTATTGTTTGTGTTTGTCAATATTGTTTAATAATTATTTGTATGTTTAAAAACTACATATAAATAACTATTAAATTCTAATAGAAAATATTGTTTTTGTTATGTGTGTAAGACAACTGTAAGCAATGTTTTACCAATTGTTAATGATTTTATTTATTTTGGAAATTTGAAATATGACTCCGCGAAAATATCATTTTAAAGAGTTACTTCAGCTATGATCCATTGATTACAATATTTTCTATACAACCATAACTCACTTTTAAATATAAGTCATTAGTATTTGCTGATGTGGATATTCAAACCTAAACATTTTTTTAAGTCTGATCGTTTTAAAAACATTTTATTTTTGATCAAACATGTTGAATGCTCATTTCCATGTAAGTTGGATAGAAGAACCAAGACATGTAAGTTTTCACTACTTATTTGATAAAAATTATAAAAAATATAGAAAAAATTATTTTAAAATAATTTTAATTATTATTTTTTTTTAGATATAAATGATATTTTATGGCCAATATTAAAAAAAAATGAAGTATTCAGGTTTGTAAGAATGAATGGCACATTATTTCTTGGGTACTCAATATGATGTAGTGTCTTAATTCATTTACTAAGAAAATACATGAGCAACATGAAAATTGCAAAAAACAATTGACTTTATGATCACTTTTTTCATAGCAAAGCTATAACTTATATAATGTTTTTTAGTTTGAGATAATTTTGTTTAACAAAAGGCTTTCTGATCTCATTCATCTATAAGTATTAATAATTTTATTTGTTATTCAATTAAAAATTAGCATTATGTTATTCAAGCAATTTACTTATTTAAACGACTATTACATTTTTAAAACACTAAAATTTGGCAGGGATTAGGTGCATCAGTAAATTATGAATTGAGAATTTATAAAGGCAACAGGACCATTATAAAAGAGAAAAAGCTACTACTTTGTTTCCATGCCCCTGGAATAAAAAGGAAGCCATGATTGCAACCAAAATATAACTACTTGCATATGGTTTGTAGTCTCTATAAATAAGCACTTGCTTTTAATTTCTCATCAAAAGCCCTAGTCTTTGGATTCTCACTACATGTATTCCCCAAGGTACAATGATAGCAAGCCATGCTTTGAATATTTTTGTTTACCACTTTTCACATTTCATCTATTCTTAAGCGCAGTGAAATTTGGTAGGTTATAGACAAATAAGCCTACCGGTTGAGAAAATTTATGATGGAAGTTAACATGCAACTAAGTTAATGAATGTATAATATTGAATTTAAGAATAACTTCATAGTTAATGTAAACATGTTGAATAAGTTATTGCACGTAATTCTTAATAAATAAAATATAAAAATTGAAAAAAATGTCATCAATATAAAAAGATACAATGATCTGTAACTTAGTGACAACACAAATGAGTTAAATTTTTTTTTAACATTTTGTTTATCCAGTGTGTGAGTCCAGAATAGTGAGATTTTTAGTACATTATATAGATAAAATTTAGTAAGCTATTAAATACATTTTTTGATACTTACATTTGATTTAAATAAATTAATTTAACTTCACTCCATAATGAAACAAGTTGGAAATTTAAAGCTGTTTTTTAATAGTTAGAAGTAACAGACAATGGTTGTCTATAGATAAAAAAAATTTTCCATTATACCAAAATATATATAAGTAATTAAAAATAGCAATCAAATAATGTTTTGATAATGAAATGCCTAACTAACGTAATACAAACGTAAATACAAATTTTAGAAAAAGCAAACTTACAAATTAGCAGCTTTTTCAAATAGGTATTTATTGTAAATATAAAACATAACTTTACAGAAGTATATGAATAAATCAAATGGAAAATACTAATATTATGATACTATAAAACCAGTAAAGTTGTATTACATATATACATAATTACATTATAGAAAACAAAACCGAATTCCAGGGGCATCTCCAAAATGCTACGATGACAAATAAATCTATACAATAATTCTTATAGAATAATATTCTGTAAATACAATTATTTGAAATTTATATGTGAATAAATAAATATAGATAAATACTTGTACAGATAATTTATCGATGTTATTTTATGTATAGCAATATCATCGGATTTTGAGTTTTGGGGAAGTTTCATGTTTAATAATATACAAAAAATTACAAGTAAAAAATAAAAT
This sequence comes from Latrodectus hesperus, assembly GCA_037975125.1. Classification (NCBI taxonomy): domain Eukaryota; kingdom Metazoa; phylum Arthropoda; class Arachnida; order Araneae; family Theridiidae; genus Latrodectus; species Latrodectus hesperus. The sequence goes on along the minus strand of CM075851.1, from coordinate 62,532,016 downwards.
ATAATGTACCTACACATAAAAATATGAAATATTTTTATTTCGATTTTAATTGCAAGTTCAAACAAATTAAAAGTTTTCATGGTAACCATAATTTTTGTTATTACAAATATAAGAAAAATGAAACTTACCAACACTGCTACTTATTGAAAACTTCTTGGTAAATTGAAATTGAAAACGGTCGTGATTAAACTTCAAGAATCAAAGTTTCTAAATGATTAAAATTCAGGAAATTAATCTCAATTAATAAGACAATTCTTGATAAACAAAAATGCAACTAAACAGCCTAGTAAAAGAGACAGCTACATAATGGACTTAATTCTACATATGATATATTTTGGCAAAATCTTAGCATGCCAAAGATTTTTAGTAACTTGACTACCCCTCTAGGATCAATAATGGCTTATCATAGCAGACTAGGGAAAACTTAACATCCACTATTGATCCAATATTGGTTTATCTTAGTATTTCTTTTGTTGGGGAAACTTGGCCTTCATGATAGGACCAAACTTGATTTATCTTGACATGCCCAATATTGGGAAAAATGTGGTCTCCCATTATAGTTCCATTATTGGGTTTATCTTAGCATGCTGTATATTGGGGAAAACTTGACACCCATCATTGGTCCATTATCGTGGTTATCTTAGCAAGATTGCCAATATTAAGCTAAGCTATTTTGCTATTTAGGTGTCAATAAGTGTTGAAAGTGTAGGAAAAAAAAGATTAATTTAAAAAAGAAATCTCAGTGACATATATGAAGGGGGGCAATACGTAAATGATGGAGAAAATATGATGTTAAGAAGATAGTATGAAATAATTTTTGGTTTTTCCAGTAAAAATTATCTGTGAGTATGATTTTGTAGTGACTGTACTTACATATTCTTATCTAAACCATAACTTCTTCTTTTCAAACATAGTTCCTTCTTTAAATTATTTGTGAGTATTAGTGAAGAAAGTGTTTTATTTATGACAATCTATATGTAAAATCAAGGAAATTATAATTCTGTCATTTTCATGAACTTCTCTGCTAGGGTGCATATCGAGATGAAACAAGGCATGCAGCTGTAAAATTATCTGATATATTATAATTTCTTATTAATAATATAAAATTTTGTTATTAATTATTAAAATGGATATTTATTATTTTAAATGAAATAAAGTAACTAAAATAAAATACTTAATATCGCATTTTTTATATTTTAATGATAAAAGAAAGCAAAAAAATCTTTTTCTGATTTAATTGTGCAATCCTTAAATTTTTACTTCATATCTTTGATTAAAAAATATTGTAAGGATTAGCAAGAGTTGTCATTTAAAGGAACCCGATTGGAATAACTCCAATATGAATTATAATAAAACTAATAAAATCAAAAGCAAAACAACCAAAATCCGCAATGGGTTCAGCAATTGTAAAGACTTGATTAAGCAATATTTACATCAATTAACACAATGTTTGGAATATTTTTATTTTTATACTGTTTGAAACTAAAGATTTGAACTTAATTAATTATTTTTATTTCAGTTTCGAATATTTTCTTCAATAAAGAGTAACATATGAATACACAAGTAGTTAAACACAGTTGCTTCTTTCAGTTTAAAAGTTTGTATTGTCATGATTTATGAATTAATTTGAAATACCAAAAATATTTAAATATATTAAACTATATCTATTTATAATTATAGATTATCAATTCTGATCTGCACAAAATACATGAATTGGTTCAAACATAAACAGACACCATGAAATTTATAATTTTCCTAATTATTTTGCTGTAATTTTTATATGTAAAGATGAGTTTCAGTGTTCTGTAATAAAAATTGCCCCAATAATAAAATTTGCTTCACGTAAAATTAAAACTTACTTAAGGACATAATTAATGATATTTTTGCCTTTCTCTGTATATTATCTCTGTATACAAGAATATTATATCATTGAAAAAAATAGCTTGCATTGTATGGCACAGGCTCACAATATTAATATTTTAAATGAGTTCAGAAAAAAATATAGTTTATGAAACATAGGAATGCATTCGATCAATATTTTTCAGAATTTTAAGAGTAATCAAGAAGCTATTTTTAACCAATTCTAGATGTGATTTGATGAGGATTATTGAAGACTAATATTACGAATAAAATAACTGATCCATATCATAGTTTTTATCAATCATTAAGTTTATCTTGAATTTTTCGTATGGATTAATAAAAACACTACACTGATTTGGAAAATTGGAAAACTGAAATCTTAAAATTAATTTCTTTACAAACTTATTTAAATCTGAAAATTCTAATTTAATGTTTCAAAGTCATTAGGTAAAAGGGTTAAGTTGTTATCCTCGGAAATTATCCTTCAAACAATGATTGTTTTTCATAGAATTTTATATACCCGAGCATTTTTAAACTGTCCTTTGTCAAGAAGTACTTAAAATTTATTGATTTATTTGACTGAAAAATTCCGATAAATACTACTATTCAAAGCCTTTTTAATCGATAATGCTGGATAAGCGTGATAAAAGTTACTTCAGTATTTCAGAATAAATCTACTTTAAAATGTATAATAAATTCAGCTAATGTGTAATTTCTTATTAAAATTGAAGGAACTGTAAAAAAAGGAAAAGTATTTGATACAAAAAATAACATAATTACATAATGTGAGTATTTTTCTTTATTCGGAATATATTTTCAAAATTTTATAACTAAAATTAATGATTTCATGTTTAATATTTACCAATTCGAGTAATTTATTTGTAATAAGCAATATATTAAAAAATTACAAACCATTAGAAAATCTCGGTATATAAACGTCATAAATTAGTTGAAAATTTTATTAAATTTTCTTACTCGAAAAAAAAATAAATAACAAAAAATATAATACGTCAGAAATATATGAATGCTGTCTTCCATGGAATTTTTTATTTGGCAATTGATGCGAACCAGAATGCTTCGATGTTCTTTTTTTAATTAAAATGATTGTACTGCTTCATTTTTAAAAATTATTCTTTAAAACATTGCTAATGTAATATAAGTGTATTGCAAAACACGAAACACATATTTATATATTTATACTTTCAAAGAAAACATATTATTGAATAGAAAATGCTGAAATATTGTCTTGTTTTCGGCAAAATCTGCTCAGTTCATTTAAAATGTAGAAAATCAGCGATAAAAGATACATTTTTATCAGTTGGGAAAATATCACCAATATTTTTTGTTGATATTCTTGGTATAGTATATTGGTTTCTATTTTTATACTAAAATAAGATTTTATTTATTAATTCATATACTAGTTATCTTTATGCATGAAACTCTATTCAATTGTTCATTTTATATTCAAATATAATTATTTCATGCTTTACTTTTTAATTTCTACATTCATCTCAATTCACAGCAACATATGTTAATGTGCTGCCATCTATTCCACATAAATAAAAGAAAATATTTATAGATTGCATGGCAAATTTTAAGATATAATTAAAGGCTACTATATCAAAGTAATTAAAAATAACTATTCAAGAATCTATTAAGCAAATTGAAAATGATAAATGAGGTATAAAAAAAGTGAATGAACAAAAATAAAGAATGGATTCATTTCTTAATTTAGTTATACTTATGAATTTTAAAAATAGGCAGAAAGAAAATTTTATTAAGGATTAGAAAAACCTCCAAGAAATTACATTTTTATGAATTCACTTGGTCAGTATGCTTATTTTGATAACATACTTTAAAATTCCAAGAGTTTTATGTTTCTTATGAAGCAACAGAATAAATTTTTTTATGCTTATATCTTAGCAAACTATTCGGTAATTTATGATGACATTGTTTTTTAATAATTTGTTTAACAAAAATAAAATTTTTAAAAAGTGAATAATATTTCAACAAAGTTAAGAAATCTCATATTTGTTTTGAAACAATATGATGAATCAATTTGTTTTAAGATTTATCTCTACTAACCAATCTTTACACAAACAGCTTTTAGCTATATAATTATTTTCATAAAATTCTTTAAATACAATGTTACCACATCTTGAATTATTTCTTTAAACTAATAAATTTAATCAATGCATTTATGAACAAAAGAATTTAGTGTCTTAAAGTCATAGTGTACTGCAAAGATAGAGATGAAGTTAATTATATTTTTGTTATATTCTTGAAGTAAAAATATCCAAAATAATAATATTTACATCTGAACATTCACATCAAATATATATTATTCTACAGGTGTATTTGAAATTATTCTAAATACTTGATAATCGAATTTTATATTTTAGAGTTATTTTATTCATCTTAAGTCTTTTTTTGCCAAAAAAATTATCCATTTTTAACACAATAACCATATTAACTTAAATAATACGACATCAACAATAAACATAATAATTTATCTGAAAACATATCTTTTTACTGAAAATAAAACAAAATAATAAAAAATAATATAAAAAGACACGGATATTAAAAATTTTGAAAATAAGATTTTTTCAATATTTTATTTTAAATGCAATAAAAATGTTAAAAATTTCTACACTTTAACATTTATTATTTTATCCTTTTTTAAAATTTTTTATAAGCTTTTGAAATAAGAAGTTAGATTTTTTTGTTTTGCGTTAATGAAAAAGAGTTGCATATAGAATAGCTTTTTTCGTAACAATGCTATTTTCAAGCTAACAATGTACTGTATATTAGAAATGGTATATTCCATTTATTGTAGCATTTTTAATCTGAAGAAATATAATGAATATTTTTTAGTTTATAATTAAACAAATATATAAAAAATCTTTACATTTTTCGAAAAAATTATAATAAATGATTTGTATCCTCACAAGTAGATGGCACCAGAAACAGATTTGCCTTTGATTTTAACATTACTTCATTTGTTGTTAAATTTTTTTTTAATAAAATAATACCGAAGATATAATTTCACATGATATAATATTTCAAAAACATAATATATTTGATAATATTGTAAATAATTTTCATTTTAGAATTAATAGTTATTTAAAAAATAATATATATAAAGTAATTTTTCTACTGTGCTGCCATCTATTATATATGATTCTTACCACAAATTTTTACAAATGTAACAAATTATATATTTGCATAAATAAACATACCTATAAAAATAAACATATTTCACACAATTTTCATTCTTTTTATATTTCGAATTCTTTAATTTGTCAGCTTTTTATTATATGGATGGATTTTAATTGAATTCGTATTTTCTATTTTATATAATTCAAATGTGTTAAGCAAATTCCTTAATCAATTTCTATCAAACTTGATAATTTTTCTATAAAATCTATACATTACATATAAAATCATTTCGAAGTGTTTATTTTAAAAATATATAATTTAATTATGTGGGAAAACTATCATCACAGGAAAAATTAAATGGCCTGAGTTTCCTAATTTATTCTGTCAACTTTTTACCACAAATAGTTTCTGTTTTACATTAATGTATATTGCTACATATTATAAATGACAAGCAAATTATTTGTGAATAAATATTTTATAAATTATAAGATTTAAACTATTTAATACTTACTTTGCTTTTTCAAGAAAAGTATCATCTGTATAATTTATATTATTGGATTTCAATTTTAATCATAATTGTTAAATTTATTTAACTGATTCATATTTAATTCATGTATTTTATGAAGAAATTTCATATATTTTTTAAAGTAATTTGTAGTTTGGAAAAAGAGAATGAAAAATATATTAAGAATATATATATATATATATATATATATATATATATATATATATATATATATATATATATATATATATATATATATATATATATATATATATATATATATATATATATATATATATATATATATATATATATATATATACACACACACACATATATATATATATATATATAGTAGGCAACATAGACGCTATTGGTGTTGTTGACGAATTTTATGTTTCCTACGAAAATAAATTAAAAACCATTGGAAACGCGCTTAGTTCAAGATTAAACATGAATCAACAGATGAAGGAAGATGCAAAGAATGCTTGGAGTGAGTTACATTGTCTTATTTATTCAAATTTTGATAAATTAAAAAATGTACAGTCACTTGTAGCACATGAAACTGTGTTAATAAAAATACACGAGTAGAAATTGTACATGAGTATAGTGGTGCCATCTACAGAAACTTTTCAAAAACAAATGAGCGATAGAAAAAAATGTAGTCTCATTATCTGTGCAAATGAACAAGGAACCCTTAACGCTGAAGTTTTTAAAACCATCATAAAAACGAAAGTCAATCCAAGAAGCAATAAAATTGCTATTAAAAACGTAAAAAAGACTTTCAAATGATAAACTGTTGGTTGAATGTGTGTCTGATGATGACATTAAAAATTTTCGTGATATTCTGGCTGAAAATTGCAACTCTTATTCTTCAACTCTTGCTAAGCGAAAATATTCTGCCTTTATTCTTAAACATGTTCCTAGCTCACTACATGATGATGAACTTATCAATTACTTATTTGAATCATTATCAAGGTCTTATTTGAACAAAGTTTGATATTTCAGTATCTGAGAAAGAAATTTCAGAGTCTAAAGTTCGTTTTACGCTAAAGAAATTTGGGGACTCAAGACATATTATCATTAGTGTTCCACCCAATGTCCGTAAACAAATTTTAAGATTAGGATCTCTCAAGCTTGCTGGTCTGTGTGTGATGTTGATGATTTTATTATTATACATAGATGTTTCAAATATTTGGGTTATTATCATAAGGCTGCTGATTGTAAAAACCTCCTTGCTTGTTTTACCTGCTCAGATAACCATAAAAGCACAGTGTGTTCTAATAGAAATCATCAAGTTTGTGTCAATTGTGCTAGATTTAACAATAAAACTAAAAATCCTTCAAAAAGAGTTAATATTCATCATAAACCTTATAATAGTTGCTGCCCCAGTGAAATTTTCATGAAGAAACTATCAATCTCTCGTATTGATTATGAATAATAGTTATTTTCTTTTTCGTTTTGTCCAATTAAATCTACTCAAGTCTAAAAATGCTCCGCAGCAACTCATTTTCAATATGGAAACTTATAATATCGATGTTGCATTGATTCAAGAGAACTTCATTGTTACAAAGGGAATCTTTCCGGGTTTCTTAGCCATTACAAAGCTCTATCTTTGATTCCTAATCAGATGTTATAAAATCAGCGATCATCATTAGCTCGAATAACATTTCCATCTTTGTTTATCATACGTCAAATACATTATCAAATACATATTCACGGTTTGGCCACTGGAAAATCTATTGGCCTGGATTCTTTTTCCAATGAAATGATAAAATACTTTCATCAGTGTTCTCCATCTGTTCTTCCTGCTGTATTCAATTTATGCTTAAAATTATCTTTCTTCCCTACTCTGTAGGAAAATGCGAAAGTTGTCTTAATTCCAAAGTGTTTGAACTCAAAGTGATCGCACATTAAGAATATTAGGTGTATTAGCTTATTGTCTTGGATTGGAAAATTCCTCGAAAAGCTTCTTACAAACAGATTAAGATGACATCTTAACAATCGTAATTATACTGGTACAGACCAATATGGATTCACACAACAAAAATCTACTGAGGATGCACTTATGCGACTTGTTCACTTTGTAAAGGAAGAGAAAAAGAAAAATTTGTTCACTATTTTCCTTTCATTGGACACAAAAGGAGCGTTTGATAACGCATGGAGGCCCCTCATTATTTTCTTAATGAAGTAACTTAATGTAATTATACTTCTTCAAATATTCTCAATCTCTACGGCAGTTTCTTGAACAACAAAACGGCTATTCTCAGTCTTGGCAATAAGTCGAAAGTCGTTAACATCCAAAAAGGATGTCCACAAGGCTCTGTTTCTGGCCCATTTCTTTGGAACCTAATTATGAATGATTTACTGAAAAAATTGAATGCAATTAAGTGCTGGAAAATTGCATTCGCAGATGACTTACTTGAAATTGTTCAGAGCAAATATTTTCCCGATTTATGCAGTACTGCTCAAGATATTCTTGATTTTATTCATAATTGGGCTCAATAGTGCAAGCTGGAATTCAATTATACGAATGCAAAGTAATGACGATTCACAAAAAGGCTAACATTGATGTCACTATCAATCTTGCTAAGGGTAGAAATTTTCTGGAAGTTGTAGATAAAATTAAATATCTTGGCATTGTTGTCGATAGCAAACTTCACTGGAAGGAACATTTGAAATACATTTTAGCTAATGTTAACATTCTTACAAATGCATTGTATATAATTTGCAATAACAGTTACGGTATTAAATTCGAAGTTTCAAAATTGATTTATAAACAAGGTATTGTTCTTTTTTATGCATCGCGAATTTGGGGAGACAGTTTGAAGAAAAAAAAAAACCTAAAATGTATCAGGAAAATAAAAGAAAACTGCTCTTGAGGATTATTAGAGGATATAGAACAATCCGTTATGATGCTCTCTTCACATTCTCTCTGGTCTTCCAACTCTTGATGTTGTGATACTTCATCAAAATGAGGCTTATCATTATGCTCAACAATCTTTTCCTAACCATCTTAATGGTGATTTGAACTTTTCTTCCCTACCCCAGCCATCAACAAGATCTCCTGCTCCTCTTGCTGTATTTGATAGCGTTAGGGAAAAATACTATGATCTTATTTACTTTACAGATGGGAGTAAAATTAACGAAAAAGTAGGTCTTGCATACGTATACTTTCAGAATTGTTTTGAAATGAGTCATCAGTTATACCGTATTAGTGATTACAGTTCTATTTTCCAAGCGGATTTACTTTGCATTAATCTTGCTGTTAAAGATGCCATAAGCAAGTCTTTTCAAAAATTTTTAATTTACAGAGACTCGATGTCATCCCTACTGATTCCGCAAGATGAAACAAGCTTTGAAAAACTTACTGTAGAAGTCCAGACTTCAAATAATGTGTGTGATATCAAACATATTTCCTTCACTTTTTCCCATTTCAAGGGTCATATTGGTGTGTATGGAAATGAAAGAGCAGATTTCATTGGTCAAATCTTTTCTTTCACTTCCAAATAAACTCGATACCAGCCTAACCAAGTCTTTTTTTTTTAAATCACTACAAACAAGAATATTATCACAGAATGGAGTTCAAGTTTTGCTTCCTCTACTAATTGTAATTGGACTGAATATTTTTCCCCTTCTGTTCCCTGAAGAATTGAGAACCACTTGTCAAAATTTAGATATTCCTCACTGGACACAGAAAATTCAATAGCTACGTACACCGCTTCCACATTAAAAAAATGACGTGTGCATGAGAAACTCCGGGAGTGATAGCCCTAATC
>CM075851.1:62332713-62520213 GCA_037975125.1 Latrodectus hesperus | reverse complement strand
TTTATTTTCGATTTTGACGGAGATCGGTCAAATCGAAAGCGCATAAGAGAATTTTCTGGTTTCAGTTTTGCTATTGAAAGTGAAGAATTTAAAAAGAAATTAAAAACAAAAGAAGATAATTTTTCTTTAAACGAATTAATTACAATTTCTAATACTTTAAATAACTCTTTCGAAGGAAATAAATCTGAAATAGGAAAAAGAATACTTGAGCAATTGTGTTCATTAAACAATAGCTGAAGGAATGAGCGACGCTTGTATGTCGGAATCGGAAGTAGACGAAACAAACAAAAATGAAAGCGAAACAGATTCTCCAATGCAATGTGGAAATAAAAATTATACTTTATATGTGTGTGATATTGCTAATGAACTTAGTAAAAATTGTGATTCTCAAAATATTTATATCCATTATTCTGATATCAAAAGCACAATTACCAAATTCAATGCTGAGTCGCATGAAAACATAAATAACTGGATAGAGAGTTTTGAAAATGTATCGAAACTGTTCCATTTATCAGATTTACAAAAGTTTATTTTTGCTAAAAGCTCGCTTGGTGGAAACGCCTTATTATTTGTTAGAACACAGCCGGAAATAAACTCGCGGGAAAAATTAAAAGATGCCTTAATTGACGAATTTTCCGTTGAAATAAATTCAGCTAATCTTCACGAATTACTAAGTAAGAGGAAAATGAAAGATTCAGAATCCGTTCAAGAATATTTTTTAAAAATGAAAGAGCTTTGTCACTCAGCAAAAATTGATGACACTGCGTTAATACATTATGTGATTAAAGGACTTAATGATAAACATGAAAATAAAATTATTTTATACGGATGCAAAAACTTGATAGAATTTAAAAATAAACTTAAAGTGTATGAAGTAATGAAAAGTGATTCAGCAAAGAGTAAATATGCTTTCGATAAAATGAAAACAAAACATGATGCAAATTTCAGATCTTATTCTTTTGATAAAAATAAATCAAAATATGATGCTAATGATAAATATAATTCAAGGTATGAATCTAATGCTAAATTTAATTCTATGTGTGGAAATATGAATAAGAATAAAGTAAAATTTGATGGTAATTTTGATTCAAGAAAAAGAGTGTGTTATCATTGCGGTTCACGTTCACATATTTCTAAATATTGTATACATAAAGATAAAGGTTTAAAATGTTTTTCACATGTCAATATTTTGGGCATAAAGCTTCGGAATGTCCGAAAAAAGAAACAAGCTCATTGGATGATAAACTGAAAATAAATGCGATCAGTTCTGAAAACTTAATTCTTAAGGATGTTACAATTGGTACTTTGAAGGTAACTTCATTAATTGATACTGGAAGTCAGAAAACGATTTTGAAAAAGAGTTTATTTAATAAAATTAAAGACACTGTTGGTTTACAATCATCTAATATTTCGTTGACTGGTTTAGGAAGGAAATCAATCAAACCACTAGGTTATTTTAATGCAGAAGTTGAAACTGATAATTCGAAAGTTAATACTAATATTTTTGTTTTAAATGATGATTCTGTAAGTTTTGATTTAATTGTAGGAACTGACATTATTAATCAAGGCACTTTAATAGTTTCAACCAATGGAGTATCATTCCACACTAACAAGAACAAAATAGATAATTTCTTAATTAATTTTGTAAATCTTAACGATGAATCAGAAATTGATTTAAGTCACATTAAAGATAAATCATTGTGCTCTGAAATACATTCATTAATAAAAAATTATGTTCCTAATAAAATTAAAAATGTTGATGTTAAGATGAAAATTAATTTAATTGATGAAATCCCTATTTGTTCTTCCCCCGACGACTACCACCTTTTGAGAAAAAAATAGTTGAAGCTCAAATTGAAGAATGGTTAGCTAAGGGAATAATTCGTAATAGCTTTTCCGATTTCTCTTCACCTGTAGTATTAGTTAAGAAAAAAGATAATTCTCACAGACTTTGTATTGTTTACAGACGGCTTAATAAGAAAACGGTTCGTGAACATTTCCCTTTGCCAGTTATTGATGACGTAATACATAAATTACATTCTTACGTAGTGTTCACAACTTTGGATTTAAGAAATGGCTTCTTCCATGTTGACGTTGAAGAAAATTCTTGCAAATATATTTCATTCGTTGCACACGATGGTCAGTATGAGTTTTTGAAGTGCCCATTTGGATTAACTAATTCTCCGAGTACTTTTCAAAAATACACTAATAATGTGTTTCGACGATTATTAAAAGAAGGTGTTGTAGTGATTTACATGACTTTATTCCTGCAAAAAACGAAATCGAAGGTGTTAGAAAATTTAAACTTGTCCTGCAAACTGCGTCAGAGTATGGACTGGAATTGAACGTAAAGAAATGTAAATTTTTGAAACGTGAAATAGAATTTTTAAGCTATAAAATAATAAATGGTAAATTACACCCATCAACAAATAAAACGAAAGCTGTAATTAAGTTTCCCGAACCAAAAAGTGCAAAAGACGTTCAGAGCTTTTTAGGATTGACTGGTTACATTAGAAAGTTTATTTAGAATTATTCTATTATAGCTAAACCTTTTTAAGTGATTTATTGAGAAAAGAGTCTAAATTTAAATTTGAAGAAAATGAAAGAAATTCTTTTAACCAATTGAAATATATTTTATCCACGGAATCCGTTCTTATAATTTTTAACCCTCAAAGTGAAACCGAAATTCATTGTGATGAAATTCATTGATGGTTATGGTGCCACTCTTATTCAAAAGTCCCTAGTAGATAATCAGTTCCACCCTGTTTACTACATGAGTAAGAAAACAACAAAAGCTGAGCGAAAATATTCTAGTTACGAATTAGAAGTTATGGCTGTCATAGAAGCTTTAAAAAATTTAGGGTATATGTGTTAGGAATTCCTTTTATAATAGTTACTGACTGTAATGCTTTTGCTATGACAATGAACAGAAAAGATTTATGCACAAAAATTGCTAGATGGACTCTAATGCTAAGTGATTTTGACTACACAATTGAACACAGAAAAGGTTCTAATATGCGACATGTCGATGCATTAAGCAGGAATCCAATTTGTATGATAGCTCAAGATAGTTTAACACTAAAAATAATTCAAGCACAAAACACAGACGAACATATTAAAACAATTAAAGAGACATTAAAACAAAAACCTCATGATGAAATAATTACTCAAATACTATGTTCTTTATAAATATGTTAATGGTAATCAACTGTTAGTAGTCCCTGACGAAATGCAAATGGGTATAGTTAAATCTGCACACGAGAAAGGTCATTTTGCAGTTAAAAGAACAGAAGATAGCTTAAATTCTAACTTATACATTCCTCAAGTTAAATAAAAAATCGAGAAATGTTTGTCTAATTATATACCGTGTATTTTAAGCAATCGAAAAAGAGGTAAACAAGAAGGAGAATTACATCCAATCGAAAAAGACGACACTCCTTTGCACACATATCATGTAGATCACTTAGGTCCGTTAGAAAGTACTCATAAGAGATATAAATACATATTTGCTGTGATCTCGATAGTTTTACCATATTTATATGGCTTTACTCAACTAAATCTACTGACGTTTCTGAAGTAATTTCGAAGTTAGAACTACAAAAGACTGTTTTCGGTAACCTCTCTTGCATAATTTTGGATAAAGGTTCTGCATTTACTTCAAATGATTTCGAAGAATATTATCGCCGTGAAGAAATTAAACATATTTGTATAACTACTGGTTTACCTAGAGCCAATGGTCAAGTAGAGTGCCTTAACTCCAGTATAATTTCAATTCTATCTAAACTGTCGATAGACAACCCAGCTAAATTGTATTTGCATGTTAGTTATGTACAACAGGTTATAAGCTCAACTTTTCACAGAAGTATTAAGACAATACCATTTGGATTGTTGTTTGGTACAAAAATGAAACAATTAAATATAGTATTATGATGTTAAAATGAAAGATCTCTTAGATGCAGAAAGGCGAACAGATTTCATTAATAATCGTGATAACCTTAGAAAAGATGCTAAAAAACAAATTTTAAAAGTTCGAAATGAAAATCGCAAAACCTATAATTTAAGAAGAAAACAAGCAAGAAAATTCAAATTAAATGATATTGTTGCTATGAAACGTATACAACAAGGTCCAGGTCTCAAGATAAAACCCAAATATTTAGGCCCTTACAAAATAATAAAAGTTTAAAGCAATGACGCATACGATGTGCAAAAAATTGGTTTTACCGAAGGTCCCCTGATTACTAGTACTTGTGCTGAATACATGAAGCCTTGGCCCGATGTAGCTTAAAATGTGCTGAAAGAGGAAAAGAAGACACCGATGACGACCAACTCCTGATTTCGACTTTTTTACCCACAGAACTGCTACTTTTGAAGATTAAACTTTTTATTTCAGACTGTTACCTTTTAATTGTTTAAAAAAGAATAGTAACTGAGATGTGTTCAAGACGTTTCCTTTTGAAGATGGCCAATGACGAGATTGAAGATGCAGCTACTGATTTTCTAACCAGAAGAAGATGAAGGATTCCTCCACGACAGAATCTCAGATTTGAGAAACAACGACGATGATTTGGATGAGAATGGAAAAGACGAATTAGACGAGAATTGACAACACTGCTTAAAGATTTTTCGTGAACATGTTGCTGCTCCTATTCATATTTTATTTCAAGAAATTCTGATTCCAGACGAGTATTGAGGTCAGCTATTATCGTCAGGATGGCCGATTGTGGGATTGAAAGCGCCACCAGAGGGCCATTCACATGTTTGCCGCCGGACACGCGGAGGAGAAGGGAGAGAGAACGACGATGTGATGGATCAGAAAAGACACGAAGACATAAAGACGTTCAAATGGATAGGACAATCAACTTTGAACTATTCACTACAATGATGTTATAATGGACAATATGCTTTGATATTGTAAATATGTAAATAGCCTTATCTTGTTATTTGAAAATATAATTAAATAATTTAACATTTATCGGTCATTCTTCCTGATTATAAAAACAGAACCCACACACACACACTTATATATATATTGGTGTTGTAGTGGTACAGATTTGCTCCTCTAGTCAAGGTCAAGTAAGTCTTTCATTCCTTCAGTAAGTCGATATAACAGAGTATCAAACATGCTTGGGAACTAAACAATCTAATTTGATTTTTCGTCTTAGGCTGACTACCTAACTGTAGGTATATTCTACGCACTTCAGGGATCTCAGTCATGAAAACAGATATAGGCCTTGGCTGTCTCATGAGTTGTCGTATTACTGAATTTAGAATATTAGTTTTAATGCAAAGTACAGTCAATATTAAAATAAAAACACTTTTTTGAAATTAAAGTTTTCTTAAAAATAATGCTTGGTCACAGGAGGCTTTCTTACTTCAATTTACATCAAAAATTGTCATAAATGTGAATTGTTTTTCTAATGTGACTGTTTACTCCATAGTTTGCATTCAATTATTAATTTGCTCGGCCCAATTAATGGTAGTCAAAACACGTAATAATTATATTATTTAGCCAATCATCTACGTAATTAACAACAGAGTGATTGTCACAAGGAAATGTTTTCATTGGATCGACTCAATGAAAGCTGCTAATGAAAAGTGTCCTGCAATAGATGCATCTTCTTACTTGAGAAATCTAAAATATACGTGGGAGATGTTCAAATATATTTTATAGTTTCAATAGTTTTGCCCAATTAGTCAAGAAATACTTAATTTTAAAATAAGCCTGCATTGATAAATCGCTAAGATGGATCTGTACTTTCATTACAACCTATATAATTGGAATTTAATGAACAGAAGTGATCGTTGTTCATTTTCAGTCATTCAATCATGATTCAGAATCAAAAGGCCGTATCCATTTGTAGCTTTTTAACTTTTTAGCTGTTTAAATATGAGAAACAGAAGAGGTACATGATTTTCGTTTAAGATGAAAGTATTTGTCAAAATTTTCATAATAACGTCTTACCATTTGTTTTATATCTATATAATTTGTTCCTTTCGTACTATCGTACTTCTTAGCGGAGATTCATATAATTAAGAATCTTACGAATGCGTTAATCTTCACTAAAATGATTAAGGATATTTTTTTGTTTACTGTTCTAGTACTTTCCATATCTGATCTCCAACTTTACGTCAAATGCAGATTACTCCTTCAACTGTTTTCTTTTTTTTAAAATTAATAGTATTATTTTCAAATTTTAACTCTTCTTATTATGCATATGCTGAAAATCGATTCCAAATACATGTTCATTATTTGGAACTTCACAAGTAATTTTTATTTCATATAAATCTTATTTTTGGCATAGTCAAGTGATGTACTATATCAAAAAATTTTCTCAATATATTAATAGTTTCTGATAATGAATTCCATGATTTGAGAAATTAAAGATATTCTAACATATATGTTTTAATGTGTATTCCTAGATGTTACAGTAGCTAATAATCATTAACAATCAAAATGTTGGTGTTTTGGGAAGTACAATTATGGTCAATTTAAGAGCTGGGAAGTCAGAAATGTATGAATATTCATAAAAACAGATTCTCAAACACGTTGTTAGTATTTTATTTACGAAGAATGACATTCAAAATATTAAATGAAAGTGATCTTCCAATCATTCTATTTTTGCTTCATTCATAAATTGTTTGTCTTCATTCTTGTAACATATTTCTTTTAGTTTCATATCTACTAAGTTTAAAAATAAGGTATTGAATCAATTTACTGAGTACACTAAAACAATTTTACTTTCGAATAACTATACAAATAAATGAATAATTCACTTTACTAAACTTTCCTGATATGTTGAAGGAAAATTAGAATTTCCTATTAAACCTGAAGTACCACCAATTTTCTTGAAATCCTTTTACTAGAGTAACATTACTGAAAAGAGGGCTATCACCATTGAAATAAGGGCCATTCATTCTCTAAAGAGATAAATGGACACGTCACAGTTTCTCTAAGCCAATGAGCTTTATTTCCGCTCTAGCTTTAGAAGTGACTATGGCTTGGTCTGGACTAAATGTTCCGAATTCGTTGAAGTGTAAGCACTGAATTAAGTAGAATTAATTGATCTTTGGCTAATTTGTATGTGTAAAAGTAATCTTATGATTCATAGACGAAAATAAATGCAAAATTCATTGTTATTTTCTATTGCTGGTGAAATGTTGAACCAAAATAATATACAAGTACCATCCCGTGATTTTTATAAATTTAGCTGTGGAAATATTTTATCTTATTTTATAAATTTTGGAAAATTTTGATTCTTGACAGTCAGAAAATCAGTATATTTGCCCACTTTTTCGGTGTAAAATGTGACTAGTTAAAAATAAAAACAACAATTATTAAATAATTATAAGAAAGTAAAGCTAGTTTCTTTTCTTCTTAAAAATAAATTTACTGGAAATATTTTGAGCGTAGATTTTTATATTTTTAGTTAAAAATATTATGGAGCTATTTGTTGATAATTAACATAAATCAATAACCATATTTTAAAAAATAACTTTGATGAAAGCAAGTTAAATAGGTTAAGCTTTATAATCCTTAAACAAGTCAATAAAATAAATACACATAAATATTAAAATTTGTCTTAAAAATCTAAAATCTTGTATTACTTGCGGATATTCTAAAAAAATATATAACCTATCTACTATAGATAAAGCGTGATTTATATTTTAAAGTATTATAGATAAATTCTTAATTTTTGACAGTATTTTTATAGCATTGTTTATATTTATATTTTTATTCTTTCAAAAAATCGATAAGAGAATGATCCTATGCAGTGACATTTTAGAACAGCTTGTTTTCATAAACAATCATTAAAACACCGAAAGTTTTAGACAAACTGTACTAGTTTGTGCCATGTATTCAGAATTTAGATTTTATATTAGAAGTTATGATCAAACACTAAGGACAGAAATTACATTTTTATTCCAAGTAACATAATAATGCTTTTTTTTTGTCTGCAGCCAGATAATTTTTATTCCTATGAAATGCTGCTATATTACAAAAGTACATGTCATGTGTAGCAATATCAATTTTCTTACTATCTTACATAGCTAAAATAAATATCTTGTCAAGTAAAATAGTTCCTTTAATTCACTGAGCGAGTTCTGTCGTGTAAAGGTCAATGGAGCAGACAAGTTACCACGGAATCTGTTCTTTTGCTGGCTTCTGAACAAAGAATTTTCTTCTTTTATTCTTGGGGACTAGATTGTTTCTCTTCCACATTAATGGAATCAATGGAGGACCGGATTAGGTCCAATTCAATTAGATGAAATCAGGTTACAAGTATACAGACTAAGATTATCCCCAAAAATTCGTAATATGTTTTATTTATAAATTAAACTTCACTGGAAATTTTTTTATTACAGTGTTAAGAAAAAGGCTACCACAAATCTTAGTTTGTTTTAGTTTTTATAATATTTTATTTGTTTTATATGAATAGAATGATTCATATTTTGGACATTAAATAGATTAAGTCAATTTTGGATACCTTAAAATTTATGTTATATTGAATAAAAAGCTAAATATATACCATAAATGAAAGAATAGCTGTGTTTTTTTTAAAAATATGTTTTAAGTAAAATTTTCAAGCTTTATATCAATGGAGTCAAAAGTTATACATTTGCTTAAAATTCCTTAAGAAAAAAATCATTTCAATTTATTATTTATATATAACTACATAGAGATACACATGCGTATGTGTGCAAGTGTGCACATAAGTTAAATACTCTATAATAATCATGTATAAAGAAAAAATTAAAAATATTTTTCCAAGTAATATGTATATACATATAGAATCGTATTCCGCTTCCAATTTTTGACGTCATCGCTTTCAATTTTAGGTCGAAGGGTCTTGTTTTCAGTTCAGCAATTCGTGGGTTCGAATCTCAGCTTAGTATTATATGTTTGTTGAGGCTCGGAATTCCCTTTAAATCATTAGTCCTGCTTTTATTACTCTTTGTGTGGCAAAAATAGCCAATTAGCGGTAATCAAGTCAAAATCAAAGGTTTAATTTCTCCGTACTTGCAGATGAGCTCCACCTGGTTGAAATTTTTTTTATTCATAAGTTTTTTTCTAGATTGTTTTGCAACAAGCAGTTTTACGAACTATTGTGTGTGATCTTTCAAGCAGTTTGACATGGTATTCCACATTGTGATGTTTAATTTTGCTTTACAGGGTTTTTCCTTTAAAACCATCTTAGCAATGTCTTTGCTTAGGCAATTTTTTTCCTTGTGTATTTTCTTATTTCTTTTTTCTCTTTTTCAAGGATTCTTGAACAATGTTTTTAAAATGAAACTTGTCAATAAAAAAGAATACTTCATTCAGTGTTTTTGTTTTATGTAGGTCAGCTTATTTTTACCAAAATTTTTGATTTGGGGAAGGAGATGCTCTCTATACGACAATGCTCATAAAAATGTCGCAAAGTTTAACCCACTATTAATTTGGAAGTACAACATTTTCAAGGAAAACTTAAAACAAAAGGGAAATCAAAAAGTAAAAATCATAGTTTTTTAAGCAAAATTTTTTAATATGAGGAACAAGAAAACTATTTCAATTCATAAGTAAAAGGAAAACAAAAGTGCTTTAAATATATTACTTAAACTGTTTATTTATTTTACCGGAGGAATTTATTTTGTTTTCTTCAAATATTTCCAAAGTGTTTTGGAATAGAAATAAACTGTGCAAAACAATTTAAACCAAGTTTTATCTTTTATAAAATAACCGTAAAAGCAAAGAGAAAGAGATGTTGTTTGTATAAATGGAAAAAGAGAATCCTAAAAGCAAATTTTTCTCATTTTTCAAACTTCGCAGTTTTTAAATTTTATGTTCAATGTAAAAAGCTACACTGTTACGGCGACGAATAAAATTTGGAATTTCGCTTAATCGAAGACGAAGCTGAAGAGAACGATCGGCATTTAAAAACCGCGTTATCTCGATGAGTGCTCACTGAAGTCATTTAAAAGAATCAGAATCTTGAAAGTTGATTGATAGAGAGAGGTCAAAAGCATATTGAAGTAATAGAGGCCATTAAAGTTTCACAAAGTGTGATTTGAAAGATCTGGAATCGATTTTTGGAAACTCGGAAAGCAGACTGAAGACCAGAGCAAGGTCGTAAACGTGCAATAACGCCCAATCAAGACCCCTTATTTAACACTAACGATACGGAGAAATCTAAATATTAAAGCCACAATTCTTCAACAAAACATTCGCTTGGCTTCTGGTACAGTTTCGTCACAAAGTGTCCGAAACCACTTTCACGCTGTAGAGCTGCATGATCGCCAACCAATGGAAATTTGACCGGTCGCTGATAAAAAGAATGAGATCGTCAGATATATTATAGTCCCTTATGTTGCAGCAATTGTAGATGACTT
The DNA here is from genome assembly GCA_037975125.1 of Latrodectus hesperus. Lineage (NCBI taxonomy): Eukaryota > Metazoa > Arthropoda > Arachnida > Araneae > Theridiidae > Latrodectus > Latrodectus hesperus. The sequence continues at coordinate 62,509,845 of CM075851.1, read as the reverse complement.
CATGTTTATGAACCATTGTAAATTTGGATGAAGGATTTCCTTTTCGAGAAAGGAATCATAAGAATTGAATGATCAGCATGTTCTCCAAACATGAACCCAATAAATAATGGTTGGAACATTCTAAGCAGCAAATTGCTGGACGTCTACCACCCTCTCAAACTCTCCAGGAACCGGAAAGTGCTCTGTTGGAAGAATGATACAATACCTCATCCCCTCATTGATAGCCTCATTCATTTGATCCCTCAAAGAAGTTGAACGTTTTCTGGTTATCTGACGAAAATGTATTTCCTACAAAAAAAGGATTTCCTTTAAAGGAAACACTTTATTTTTTTTTCATATGCCGAAATTGTATTTTTTTATTTGTACCCAATAAAATTCATTTTTTCTGCAAAACAAATGACATTTTTATCTCATATATAGCCTACTATGTCAGCCTAGAACTGTATCATTCAATCAAAAATTTCTCCAGGAGTAACTCAGTAGCTTTTAACTACTTTGGACAGGGGAGTGGAAGATGTCATTATATTGCATTAAAATAGTTTTATTGGCTAAAAAAGATATTTAAGTATTACCAAAGTTGACAACAAGGGCAGTAGTTCAAATTACTCTTCTTGCAATTCTGAACAAAATGGCTTTGAGAAAAATTTCATATTATATAATTATAAAAATATATTAAGCACTTTAAAAACATTCTATAATAGCCAATCATATGATTTTGTAAAAATGGATGGGAAAGAGTGTTTACAAAGTGTAATAAAATAATTTAATAACCAGGACTTTTTCCCTATCTCTCTCTTGTGACAGGCAGACCAACATATTTCTCTCCCGAGTAGCCAGTGAATTTGGAAAGGTCTCGCATATTCTGGGGGTAGCAACAGGTTTCCTCATTCAATGGTAGCAAGAAGTTTCCTCATCAAATTCGCAAATGCCATCAGGAACAAGCACCACCTCAGAATATCTTGGATTGGACTGGGAGGATATCCACAATGGTCTTCTTGTATCAGACTTCATTAATGTCAATGGCTTCATTGATGTGGCCTGAATCCGCCAAAGCGGATGGGAGATAAGAAGCAACAACAACAACGACAGTAATTTAATAGAAAAAGGAAATATAACAAAATGTATTATAAATTCACAAAAAGATATATTAAAATAGTTTAAGAAAATAACAGCAACAAATTGCAGTGCTTATTGCACAATTCTTTTTAATTGATTATATTTTGATTTTGTGCCCATAAAATTACTATTAAAATTTTTTATTAATTATGTAGGAAAATAATTAAATCTTTTCTGGATTCAGTGTGAAATTGTGTGACACTTAATAAGTCTAAGATTCTAAATGTCAACTGATTTACAACTAGGATATATATATAGTTTCTGTTAAAATTAATACAATATTTCGTGCACTTGGTATATTTATTTTATAATCTTACTGAAGATTTTTTAAATTTTCTTTAACGATTTTTTTCTCTAATGTTGTTTATTTGTTGAAAAAAGAAACAGAAAATAAAATTTATAATAGGAGCTAATATTATACACTATATGAAGAATAGAGCATTGATTGTTTGTTTTGCAGATTTAATTATAGATTGGAAATCAATAATTATACTTATAAGTTTTAAGTAATGTATCATAATTAATCTAATCAAGTTAATTTTTCTTATTAGTAGACTTTCTAAGAATTCTTTTAATTTGGAAAAAAGTTAGTTGTTTTTAATACAAAATCTGATTGAGAATTTATAGGAAAAACACATGTGTTTTTAAGTGTTTGTCGATATAACAAATAAGTCCAATAATCCAATTCTTGATCTTCAATAATTATTATGAAACCCTTGTTTCTTTTTGACATCTCACAGTTCTAATTTACTGCTCCATTCACTGATTTGAATTTTCTTATAAGTCTCTATTTATATTTAATGACATTTTCAATAATGAGCTACAGAAAAGGAGTATGTAATCACATTAGGTAATGCAAAAAACAACATTATGATTTAGATAACTTAAGAAAATATCTATATCTTAATTAAGGAACGTACTTTATTTTGCAACAGCATCAACTTTAATCTTTTTCCTTTATCAGTTACTTGATAATGTTATTTGGTGTTTAAAATTTAAGAAAAATTCTTAATTTATATAAATTTCATTATATTTTTATTATTATTTAAATGCTACATAACATAAACATATATATATATATATATATATATATATATATATATATATATATATATATATATATATATATATATATATATATATATATATATATATATATATATATATATATATGCATAGATAGATAGATTTGGGACAACATCATGAATGTTTTATAAAAAAATACAAAATAAACAAAAATTATAGGATTTGTGCTGTAATGCAAATTTATGTAATTTTTAATCTAAGAACTGTTTGCTTAGTAGAAGAAATGATATTTCTAAAAGCTATTTAAATTATTTTTAGGAGCATTATTTGTTTAGATACTCCAAGTAAATAATATAAGCTTTGTGTAGTTGCTTAAAAGAAAACAGCTGAAAAACTAGCATGAAAAATTACCTTTTCCTCCAAAAATTAAATAAAAAAATTTATTTTCTTACAATAGATTTACCTTCGAGTTTCTTTCTTTGACATACGATACTGAAATTTCAAAGACATTCTCTTATATATAAAAGAAAATTCTTTTCTTCCGCTGACGGAATAATTCAGTATATCTGGTAAATTAACTTTAAAACTGGAAAAGAGAGTTTCTTATCATATCACATCAAGAACAAGGATCTTTCCACCTTCAGAACGAATTTGAAATAACTTATTACATAAACAAATAAATTAAAAATAAAAATACTCTTTTGCTAACGTAGATTTACTCATTGAAATGTTCAAGTTTTCTCCTTTTTGGTTATTTACTTCAATAGGATGAAATAAGACACTTTTTCTAAGAACTACCAAATATAATTATCCTGCTTTTTACACTGAATTTTTGTTTATAGTTGAAGCGTAAAAGTTTGCATTGAAAGGAGGGCATCTTGCACCTGGATGTTTGTTTTTGTCTAACATCAACACACACAGATTATTTAAATTTCAAAATATTTACAACTTTAAAATCAGTATAAGCCAAATAATTAACTCTGATTTTAAAATTGAAACGTTTTTTATATCTTTGTAAAGTTTTATGCCATTCTGGAATTCTGTTCGCTTCAAGAAAGGTTATTTGTGTTTTTCTTTTCCCTTTTAAAGTTTCCCTCTATGCGTAATTTTAGGGAGGTAGAGAAGAACATGTATGACATCGAATCTCCTTTTTCTTATATTTTTGCAGTATAATTTTTTAAAAAATAAAGATATTTACTATTTTTTCCAACATTCAAAATAAAGTACACTTCATGCTCATTGTACGAAGGTTCGTTTTTATCAATATACCACCAAAATCAGAAATGCATTGAAACGTATCTTTTATTTTTAACCTAAAATTAATCTTACAAAGTATTTGGCTGTTCATACTATGATAATTATTATATTTGTTGACTTGATTAGAACACTAATCCAATATGATGTCGTGACTGGAATTTCTGCTAAAAATTATCGCTTTTAATTAATTTCTACATTTGTTTTACGAATATGTCAGAAAACGGTTTTCAGTATTTTCTTGAAGTTTTATGATACACATTGAACCATACGCTATTACGCAGCTCTAACACGTCATTAATTCAAAAATTATAGATTAAAGAGTGGGTATTCTCAACTGCAGCATTGTATATATTCCTACGAGTTAATTAATAATTCTTCTACTTATTTATTTCGTTGCAAATGATTACGTACTTAAGATTTCATGTTAATATAATAAGAATCGATTAATCGAAGGGGAATTTTAAATTTTCTTAGCATGATAGTAACACCCTTGTCTGGGTTAAGCGAGATTTTATTGCAAAACGCTGAGAGAAAAAAATTGCCAACACATACACACAAGTGTAAATTACGGTGTTTAATTCATACAAGAACACACAGATTTCAAATTAAATTCACTTTTGATAATTAATTATTCTTATTTACAAATAAAGCAAATTCTCAGAATATATATATATATATATATATATATATATATATATATATATATATATATATATATATATATATATATATATATATATATATATATATATATATATATATATATATATATATATTATATAATCAAAGCTATTTTCAATCATTTTGAAACAACAGATATTAATACTATTGTTAGGCAAATAAAAATAAATGTAAAGTTTGTTAGAAGATTTAGAAACCGATATATGAATTTAATGTGGTCATTGATGGAAAATTACAAAATTCTTAGCATAATATATTACATAAACGTATTAAATTGATAAAACATTCATCTGTCTTGAACAGAGGAGTAATATATGCGAGGTTAATGAGTTGTAAAATAGCTTCGGAAGCAAAAAAAATATTTTATTTTGAGAAAACTAGCTTCTATTTAAAGTCATATAATTATAGAAAATTTATTTATAACTTATCTAACTTTATACTACTTCGTAGTAAATTAAGCAATAAATTCAATGTGAATAATAAATTGTAGGCTGTAATTGCAATTTAATTGTATTTAGTTCGTAATCTAAAACAAAACTTTAATTACACTTATATATCACACAAAAGTACTTTTAAGGAAATTCAGTTTTATTTTAATTCTTTCGTAATATTGCTCGGATTTATATTTCCCATAAAATAGGGTAGAATGTGGAAATATATTTTCTACAAAATAATTTAAGTAAACTATTCCTTTAATGTCTTGCATTACTTTTTGTGTTTTGAATTAAAATTATTTTACGCTAAGAGTCCATAAAAACATATTTTGTTTTAATAGAAATAGCTAGAAATATTTGTACTACATTGAGAAAAATTAGGCATTGAAAACTTAGAAGAATTGGGTATTATACTTCACTGGATGCTGGAGGACCTCATTGCACTAATGCACGCGATAGTGTGTAGATAGATTCTTTGTGTGCGTGACAATAATGGATTGCTCATCGACATCACGAATCAAAGCACAACATAATCAATCTGTTGCGGATATTTCGGTTTCTAACTTTCAATGTCATTTATAGCTGAATGGATTGTCTGCAAGTCTTCCCTTGTTTTGACTCAAAACTCTAAGCGTTTGTGCTGACAGTTTGGTGATGAATGATGGTAATGACCTAAAGAACGGAATGAAATTGTGATGAGTGATGATTAGTGATGAATTCCATTTCTGTTTAAAACATAACGATGGCCGGATTTGAATTTATCGAATTTGGAGACACCGTGGTGAGAGAAAGAGATACAGTTAAACTGTTGTTTTACGCTTCTTCACTCTGGTTCTGCAACTCGTATCATGGTTACAGGTGGTATTGGATTACCCTTATGCATCTCTATAGGACGCATTGAAAGTATATTAAACATCCACTTTTTGGAGTTAAAGCTCACGGTTCTTCTAAATCTTCAGCCATATCTATATTCCAATAGACTGAATGCATCACACAATAATTAAGAGTTCATTAGCCATTTGATTCAATTGCTTCCTTGTCTTGATTATTTTCTCCATCAATTATGAATAATAATTATGTGGTCCATTATTGCATAATAATTGAGCTTATTATCTGTCACCCATTACTATTCCGGTTCAAATCTGGTAACACGTAGAAGCCAAATTTTTGGATGGATGTACTCCAAGGATATTCCCAAAGCCTCTTAGCTTTTATACCATGGTATGGGGTTGCTGAGATAGCAAAAAATAACTATTGATTTTGTCATCATACACGCTTCATTAGAGTCTGTAATTTAGATCAATTAATCTTTATATAATAAAATATCTGCCAAATAAATTTTCTATCATACTTTTAGACTTTCTTGGAGTTTAATTTTGGGTGTGAAGAAGCCTGCAAATTAACATAAAAATTATAAATTGTTAATTGAAAATCGGCTTATCAATTAAACGCGTTTGCAGAAATAATAGTCAAATATTTCCTTTTCTTCCGTCAACCATGAAGTTGAAATCGAATATTGAATAGTTAAAGAAAATCTCATTTGCTTAGTTGAACTATAGTCAATTTTTTGTTTCTTTTAATAGTATACTTTGGTCATTTCAAACGAAATAAATACAATTATGATTTCAAGAGCAATCTGTCTTTGATTTTGCAAATAAAATAAAATAAAAAAAAAAACGTTGCAAGATATCTTTAGCGTTGGTGAAAAAGGAAGAAAGTAGAAGTTTTTGTATATATATATATATATATATATATATATATATATATATATATATATATATATATATATATATATATATATATATATATATATATATATATATATATATATATATATATATATATATATATATATATATATATATATATATATATATATATATATATATATATATATATATATATATATATATATATATATATATATATATATATATATATATATATATATATATATATATATATATATATATATATATATATATATATATATATATATATATATATATATATATATATATATATATATATATATATATATATATATATATTTATATATATATATATATATATATGTATGTATGTATGTATGTATGTATATATAAATTAAAATCTTTCTCATTAAAATGCTAAACATATAATGGATCTGACTTAAAAGAATAATGAGATGACTTATTATAAAATAAGTGTTGAAAACAGCGTAAGCTTATTTATTAAACACTTTTGGCAAAGAAAAATGCAGAAGAAAGTATATACTTTAAATTAACTTTGAGTTCTTGTACTACATTTTTGTCGAGTCATAATTAATTTTAAGAGAAAAACAAAGATTTTGCAAAGTCTTCTGAAAAATCTAAACTGATATTTTCTGAAACATAAATGTTTTCTCCCGGAATAAGCTACTAATATAAGAAGGTAAAATAAAACTATTTTTATCTACTATAAATATAAATGTTTTCCTTTCCTTTTATCTTGTAATATTTTACGTACTAAGAATCTAAATAGATGATATTGAAGAAAAAAATAAATATTTATATAAATTAAAAATATCTCTCTTTATTATAATGAATTTTGACTCAGCAGTAATGACAAAACTAAGAATTATAATTTCAAATTAATAATAATTATGCCAAACTTTACATTTTGATGTTATAACTTCATTCAGGCTCTAGAAAATAAAAGATATGTGAAATAGGCATGTGATTGTGTAAAAAAGGCATTTCAAAGGGATTTATTTATAGAATATAGGTTTCTATGTACAAAGTAACCTATAAGAATTTATAGAAATATAGAATTCTATAAATACTATATAGATAGAATCTAATTTTGGAATATGTTCAGATCTATTTAATGGGTAATAAAAATAAGCTTATAGGAAAGATAGAGTGCAAACATTCCAGTTATTTCAACGAAATAAACGTCATCAGTTCAGATTTTATAGATTTGTGCATCAAGAAAATATTTAGATAGTTAAAAACTACAACGAAATAATTTATTACTAGAAGTGTAAAAATATTTAAGAAAGAAAACCAAATGTACAATGAAATTTTGGTATAGGAAGTGAAGGGTTATATAATGGAAGATACACATGATTACTTTAATGCAATAAAATTTTTTTACAATAATAATGATAATAATTTAATGATAGAGTTTGAATTTTTAAAACATTGTTACATTTTTTAATATTCCATTTCTGTTTTTATTTTTTGAGTTATCAGGGAAGTTCATAGTAAAATTATATTTTAATATAAATTCTACATTACGAATATTAATTCTTATATTATGAAAAAAAATTTAGTTACGGAAAATGATCTTATACGTTTTCTTTCAAGAAAATATTTGTCATTTGTTAAAGTTTGAACTTTTTATGTTTATTTCCATTTTATCTTAAGAAAAGTAATTTTAAGACTTGAAACTGCCCTAAGGATTTCTTTAGTTACTTTACCAAGACAAATAAAGCGTTTCCTATGCCAGTATGTGGATAGTCTAGAAAAGCCAATTTGCAGCCAACTTTTCACTCTTTTGACACTAACAGTCAATAAACAATCGTTTAAACTCTTACAAAAGTATGAGAAACTTCACTGATTTAAAATAAAATTTCAAAATAGCTTTCCAAAATGAAGTGAGCCTGAAATTTTAAAATTTCATATTGCTTTCTTTAAATATTTACAAACTGCTTATATGTGTAGTTTTACATTCGGGAACACAGGAATAACTGATTAATAGAATTTGAAGCTAATTTATAAAGAGTGGAAAGTATTTTTCAGAACTAATTTAAAATATTTCTGTGAAAATAAAAATAATTATAAATGCTAATCAATGCAATACAATCGTCAATTAAATTCATTATGACAAACAGTATTTTTAATTTAATCCTATAAATTTTTTAATATAGAATTTTTTCATTTAATCTGATAGTTTAATACATTTTTATATTAAAATGACAATGAATCAGGGAAAAACTGACATCAGAAACTCCTATTTTTAACTGTTATGAAAGACATATAATATGCAAACTCTTATGAAAGACACAGTTTATAGAGGCTAGTAAAATATTTTTCATAACTATCTTTCTTCATAATGCATCATAAATAAGAAGTGATATAATAAAGCCGACTTAATTTATGACTAAAGTGATTTGAAAAAATTATTTTCCTCATTAGATAATTTTTCCATCATAATTAAAAATGAAATTCAAGAAAATTATTGGAAAACAAGATTATAAATAAATGAGTTCTCCTAATTTTACATACAGAGAAGAGAGATTATTTAATAAATAGTTTTCATCAGCATTCACACAAATATGAATATAAAAATGATTCTCATAAACATTTTTATATATTTTTAATCAGCCATTTTGGACATTGCTTAAAAAATTAACTGCACAAAAACGCGTATAATTAGTGAAATCAAAAATAAGAAAGCATAATGTAAGCCATTGGAAGTAGATTTTCTAAACTAAGAAGTTTTAATGATAGCAATATTTCATTTCATACTTTGTGGTTTATAATTCACTATTTTCATGAGTTTCAGTAAGGATATTTTAGAAAATCAACAATGGAAAAAAAACCATTAAGAAAAATGTTTTTACATGAACTAAATTCTTAAATATGTATTTCTAAAAGTTTTATATATATATATATATATATATATATATATATATATATATATATATATATATATATATATATATACTAAAATCTCTAATACTATTAATATGGATTCTTTACACCCTGTTCTTAAAGAATTAAATAAAATTGAAAAGTTTGAGATACTTAAAGTAAATTTTAAATTGCAGTAGTTTATATTAAGTACCACTTAAAAATTGTGAAATTATATATGTCATAAATATGAAACGTAAAATATAATTGGAAACATAAATAATTTTGTTAGTTTAAAGCATTTAGATGAATTTTATAATTAATTGAATATTTCTATAGTTTATCCAAATTGTTTTCATATTTATTTTTAATTTGTTGTTGTTGCCGTGTGAGCAAGTGTTATGGGGTACGCGGCTCCACTTTTCCAAATGAACCATATTTATGTGTGGAGTCCGACTTCCTCAGTACACACATGCCACAGGTACCCGTTAATAAGGTAGACAACCATTCACATCCCATTCATATAAGGAAAAGACAAAGACAGGATAGATAGAGAGAGAAATCCATGCTCGAACCGGGATTTGAACCCAGGACCTCCTTATACGTAGACAGGCATGCTGACCACTAAACAAGTTGGGCGGTTATTTTTTATTTAAACATGTTTAATACCCATTGGGATTTTAAGTACATAAGAAGAAGACTACATGTCATAAAACATATGTTTATTGTATTGGGTGCATTACAACACCCGAAAACAATAGACATATACAGGGATTTATCATGTTGAAAAGGAATACTTTTGCAATTTTATTTTTAATTGATGATCATATTTTAAAGCAAGATTTTAAAGAGTGACATTTATGTAAATTTTGAATACATGATACAATATGGGGAAATAAATTCCCTTTATTTGCTTATGCTGTATCTATTTTAAAGAAAAGGAAAATCAGAGATATGGTATTTTCAGTGTATGTTAAAATCTGGAACTGTTATAACCATAAACACTTTTAAACATTTACAAAATTTTTAAAAGGAAAAAAAGTAAATAGGATCATAAAATAAGAATAGAAAAAATAGATTTCTACTATTTATTCAGAAATGCATCTTGTATAAAATAGCTACAAATTCCAATAAAATATTTCTTATTTGAAAAGGATTATTTGAAAAATTAAAATACTTTGATCTAAAATTATTATTTAAATAAACATTAAAGGAAATAATAAGAAAGAAATGTAAAATTATTTTTGAAAAATTATAAATAAATAACTTTTCACAACGTGCTTATACCAAAATGAGTTCTTACATCCTTTGTAAAATTCTAATCAATATTATAACCAAATATATATAAAACCATTTAATATTTACGATACTGGATAAAGTATTTAATATTTTCATTTTTATATGAAATTAATGTAAAAAATTAATTTCAATTCACTTTATCAATAAACACCACATGTTAAAATATTTAATTCCTTGCATTTGAAGTCAAGACATTTCACTATAGATAAGAATAGTCAAATTATTGTTAAAAACAAGTTTTTAAGCTGCATGAATCATTTTACGTGAACAATTTTATTTTATTACGGAAAAGTTTTCTCAATTGCTTGAGTATAAAATGTTTATCAGGTTCAATATTTTAAAGAATATAAGATGTACTGAATGCAATTTTACATAAGAGATTTAAGAATATATAGAAGTTACTTTCTTCCTTAAGTGGTGCTATGTGAAACATTCGTTTTTAGCTGGAGTCAATTTTTTTTTAGGTTTTAATTCATTCACAATGAATATTTTCTGATTAAATTTTATATTTAATCAGATTAATAGTTTGTCTTATTCATGCAAAACTTTCGCAATTTTTAACCCTATGAAGGGATTCATTTTAATGAACTTTTTCAGAACTTTTTCACAATTATTCACTTAATTCCTATAAAACACCCTTTATATTTAGTGAGAGCAATTTCATTGTTTAAAAAATTAAAATAGCATTTTAGGTATCCGTTCTTAGTTTCATAATATACTAAATATGTATATCAAAATAATTTTCAAAGTGTAAATATAGTTAATTAGTTCTTATACCAGTAGTAAAATTGTTTTTTATTTAATGTATGCTAAGACATAGCAAATCAATAGGAAATGATACAATTATTTAAATTTAAAATAGCAAAAAAAATTCCTTTTAATTTTCTTCCTTTTAATTTTTTTAAATTTATTACTTATTATTTTTCTTCTCAATAAATGAGTAAACGAAGAGCAAATAGCACTAGTTATTATCACATTAGCGAGTGCTTGATTTCTTTAAAGTTTGTGACTCCCGTATAAGTTATTAAAATTCTGTAAATTTTGACACAATTTTTGAGAAGATTAAAAAATAAACTTAACTTGCATTTAAATTAATACTTTTAATATGCTAGAAATTCTATTAAAAGTTTTGAAAGATTTCAGATATGAAAAAAAGAAATAGAATATTGAGAGCAAACAAATGTGGAAAAGTAGTAAACATTCTTCATAAAATACAAAGATTCAAACACAAATTAAAATAGAAATGGAGTTGTATTGATTTCCAATAAGTGTCAAAACTATACAATCGTAATTAAAGTGCATTCCATCTTATGCCATATGTTATTTTCTTGAAGAAAGTGAAAAGTTTGCATGGTTCATTGAAGATTGTTTACTCATCCTTATTTGTATTTTAACACGTTGTTACAGTTACTGTGTTAGTGATGCTCTAGACATAAAACTACGTACGAGTATTATGATTTATTTCACATAAATAAGTACATCAAAAGACTTTTTTTAATTATATTATAACATTAAATAGTATCTCTAAGAATATATTCATCATTATTATTCAATATAATGTATTGTATCTTTAAGAATATATTCAATATTTGTCAAAAAAAATTGTATATTTTTCAAATTAATGAGAACTCAATGCATAAAGATTTATTATCAAATACCATTAAATGGAATTATGAAAATAATTTTTTTATCAATAAACATTTCAAGGATTGCTGATTTGCATTTAGGAAGTTGTATAAACTATTTCCCATTTAAAGTTTGAAAGGTTTTCAAAATGATATTTTTGAAAATCAAATATTTTTTTATGTAACTTTCAAATATTTATCGCATTGTATGTAATAATGTACTTAAACAATTATAGTCACTTATTAATGCCCTTTTTTAAGAATTATATACAAATTATTTCTTCTTCGTTCTTTTTTTTGTCTTTACAGCTTGTTGACTTACAAATTTAAAAATAGCAATAGTTAATTTACGTGGTATATTTGAATACATTTTTTATTTATTTCATTTGTTTTATTTCTCAATATTTGTTAAGTGCAGCTTTTTGTACTCTTATCTTTTTGAATAAATTACAAGTTCAACACATGCGTACTCAGATTCACGTGAACCTTATGCGTTCACAATTCAGAATCTCTTTTATTCTTTGGAGATCTAATATTCATCTCCTGTGTGACAAATCTTCTTTGAAGTAATAGCGTAAAACAAAACTTCGTAATTAAACACAAGAGCTTAAATCTTATTTTTAAATAAATGGCTTGCTTGAATAAAATAGAAATTAAATGTTTTGTTATATTCATATGAAGAGCTTAAAAAACTGAACTCTTATGCATTTGTTAAATATTTTTGTCATCAACATTTTGATTAATTTAATTTATTTTATAACATGGCTATTGTTTTATTTGCATATTTATATTAGTTTATTCTCATAGCGTATATTTTGTTAAGTAAACAACATAAAATGAACTTCACAAGAGCAAAATCAATATAAATTAAATAAAATGAGGGTTTCTGCTCTTCAATTTAAATAATAAACTCAAATTTTAAAATTTTTAATTCTAAATGAATCTTTAAGTTTTTGTGAATTATTTTAAAAATAATAAATGCAAGATTTAAATTTTTTATTTCTAATTATATTAACTGATTCCACATAATTTAAAAATTATTTAGGAAGATGAAGCGAACATAATTTTATGGATTATTAATTAATAATGAATATGTTATACATTTATTTTATATTTTTTAAAGGATATATTGTTGAAACTTGTAATTATAATATTGTATTTGTAATATTCTTTGTTAATTTTTCTAATTAATGAAATAAAAATGTTCCAAATACTTTTAAATTATATATTCTTATTTTGTTTAGTTAATTTTATAATATACATATATTTTAATTTTTAATAAAGTTTCAAAAGATATTGAGGAATTATACAAGTATATAATAATATTTCACAATTAACGGAAAATAAAAATTATTAGCATAACTAATCATAGAGAGGAAATATAATTTTATTTAGAAATAACTCTAAATTTAATTGATAAAATAAATTTAAATATGAATTATTTTTGATATTTAATATTTAGTTAAAATATTATTATCTATTTTATCGTTTATTTGAAATTCATGTTGTCATTTAGCATTTAATAATATGTGATCTTAATTTTATTGCATAAAAAAGTAAAGTACTCTCACATTTTGCATAAAATTATAATTTTATTATATAGATTCAATGAAACTGAATATCTTATTGTTGAATGTATTAGTTTCATGTAAGTTTAGAGTTTACCTTACATGAAACTAATATATTCAACAATAAGATAGTCAGTTTCATTGAATCTATATAATAAAATTATAATTTTATGTAAAATGTGAGAGTACTTTACTTTTCAAATATTAAAATTTTATTCAAATATTAAAATTTTAATTTTAATATTTGAATATTTAACTTAATTTCAAATATCATTTCAAATAAGTAGTACGCAAATATATGCAGACAAACAATTTCTGAATAAAAAGAGAAAAATTTTATCAAACATTTTCGATTTATTAATTTTAATGCAATTGTGATTCATATAATAAACTCATAGGCCTATCTGACACCACATTAAAATTTTTACACAAATTTAAAAAATTGAAATAAATATTTACCTATAAACATAATCCAGATAAAATATTTTAAGAATTATATGTACAATGTAGAAGTTTGTAAATGTTCTTAAGATAAATGTTGAAAATATAAAGAAATTAACAAAAATACATCGAATAAAATCTAATATTTGAATTTTGAAATATATGTTTGGACTAAAATTTCTGTTAATAATATATAACATTTTAACTAGCCAAATGCCCAAAAGTTTACTGTAACGTCCTTAAATCAAACAAGCCTTAAAAGTGAATTTTTGATTAATGTTTAGCAACACATATAATAGTAGATTAAATGGAACGAAAACATTTGATATCAGGTTAATTTATGTTGTTATGTGATACACTGTGGTAAAAATTTTTAAACAGAAGTTATTAAATGTATTGTTCACATAGTTTAGCTTAATATAATTTAGTAAAGCATTTAAGTAACTGAAAATTTAAAAAGTAGTATGTTAAAATGTAATTTGTTTCTCACATGTCATATATATTTCATCAAAACTTTTTTATTCTATATATGATCCTCACAAGATTTATATAAATTCTATTAGTTGAAAAATGATTTAATATGTAAAAAAAAGGTTTTAGAAATGTGTTATATTGTGCCACATGATTTTTATTAGCATAACACAAATGAAATATTTACAAAAATCGAAATTAATAAAATAGTTTATGAAACTTCATTTTTAAGGTAATCACTATTTCACTATAAGAAATTCCTTTCTGAAGTGCAGAACTTACGAGACTAAATATTTTGAATGCAGATATTTATTTATAAGCAGCATTAATTTACAACAGCCATGTATTATACATAATTTTTTATTATTAGTCACAAATTTGGGTTTGTACTCAAAAATAACTCTATCAGTATCAACATTAAATATTTTGAGGTTCTTTAATCAAGCATTTATATGCTTTTATTTGAAGAAATCTATTTATATAATTTAAAAAAGCATTACTTAATTCCATAAGTTATTAGAGCTAAACCATGATACTTAATGAGCAATATTTTTAAGAACTATATATTAATAATATCCTTTAAGTATTTTAACAGCATATTGAATCTTAAAGAAATCCCAAAATTAGTATCAGAGAAATAAATTAATTCAATAGCTATATCAAACATTGATAGAAGCCTAGTTTCGGTAATCAGAGATCAAAGGAATCGCAGTCATTCGCTGCAATGGTCAAGATATCTCTGACAGTTACTTAATAAAATACGTAGCTGTGGTTACTTAAGAGGAAAACATATTTGACTTGTTATTATTGGGATAACAAGTTCATAACTTTTCTATAATATACCTCAAATAATTCATTTATACGTAGCTTATAGAGCAATTCACAGCCATCATTTAAAAAAAATTCGATAATATTTGTTAAAACACCTTTAAAACAAAATTTAAAATAGTAAAAGTGTCTGAAAATATGTTTATTTATAAGTAAAAATAATTGGTTTTGTTACTATATTATTTTATTAACTTCAATGAAAAACACTGTTTTAAAGCTAAAATTTAAGTAATAAATATATTAAATTGCGATTTTTAAATTAAAGTTTTAAAAATTTTTACTGTAATCACTTAAACTTAAAAATTCTGGTTTTAATAATGATAAAATTTTAAAGTTTATACTTGAAATTTTCAAATAATAAAAATGTGATTTGAAGACACTTTTTTTTAAAGAACTCAACATATTCAATTATTATTTTTTATCAGCTGATGAATTTTTATAACTGTTTGATTAAAAGGATTTTCAAAATGGAATTTGAATATTCTATTAATTTGCAAAGTTATTATTTAGAAATTAAAGTTTATTTTTTATTAAAATATTTAATTTTATTAACTTTGTTTAAATTTTTAAATTTCTTTTCTATTTTCACTTCCGAAGGAAATATCTAGGATTTATAATAACACAAGTTTTCAAGTATATCTTTTAACTATTAGGAACAAAAAATGTAATCCTTAATGTATTACAAAAGCTGTGGGTCCCGGGTTCGAATCCCGGTTCGGGTATGGATGTTACTTTCTTTCTCTGTTCTCTCTACGTTTCTCTGTCCTTTCTTCTGTAATGATGTAAGAATATGTCCCACCCCATAAATGGGCTTGTGGTGGTATGGTGCGGGGAACTCAACTCGCCTCCTTGATTTGGTTCACAGGTGCCCGCTGGGTAACGACAAACAAGTAGCTGTTACTGCCTTGTTGTAGCATAGGGTTCTTCACTCAAATGCTTGCCGTTTTAAAAATATATACGTATATGCATACATTACAATAGAGCTTATAACGAAAGCTGCATTCTCTTAAAATTAATCCAATGATTAAATTTTTGAAAAGTATGTTGGAACATGGCTCTCTTTTCTAAGAGAACTTAGAATTATTTGATGAAAACATCATATTATTTTCCTTCTTCCTATACCAGTTAAAAGTTATTGTAACAGAATTTTTTTTAGAATAGAAATATATTTTTTCCAATATTTTCAACTATCATGTTAGTATGTCATAAATAAATACTATTAATAATGAGACCCTCAAACCTCTGTAGTGAAACCATACTCTTAAATGTTTTAAAAATAAAACGCAAAACATCTTTATCGACACATGAGCATTCTCTATAAATATCATTTGCTTTTAAAATAAGTTTAAAATAAAAAGATAAGAATAGTTAACAAAACAGAATAATGATAAAGAATAAATGATATAGTATATATTTTAAAACATACAAAAACATTTTTTTTTATTGAGAACTATTGAAAAATAATGTAATGTAATTTTATTTAAATGTGTATGATATTTATTAATAACTTATTTTAGAAACATTGATATATACATGCATACATAAATATTTATACCAAATCATATACATACATATTTATATAATAAGTAAACCCTGTATGTAAACTTATGTAAACATAAATAAAACATAAATAAATATACGTTATAGGAATGTACATAAGTTTAACCTGTTATTATTAATTTACCATTATGTTCTTATTCACATATGCATACATAAGTTTACCATGAGATTTTACATATTAAATTCAAGTGATATCAATATGAAGGCCAAAAGGAATTAACTATCGAAGCTAATTATCAACAAGTCTTTTCATTGTATTGATTAATTTTCAAGTGGTAATAATATTTTTTTATAATTTTTCAAAATAAACTTTAAATTATAATAGAAATTTACTGGAAATTAAAAAAAAGTATCGTGGAATATTATGCCCATTTTTAAACATTTTGGATATTTACATTTGAATTTTAGAAACAAATTACTTTTAAATAAAAATTTATGTTATTATGCTTAAGAATTTACGAATTTCAATTGAGATTTCAAAATTTTTTTTATAAATGATTATATAATTTATGATATATGATCCTTTAATGGAGTTATATGATTTAAACGTTTTAGCTGTAAGTTGCTAAAGAATTTAGAATGTCAATTTTTATTTAAATTTAATTTTTTTAGTAAGAAGACACATATGTTATGTAATAAACTATTGAAAAATTTAAAAATAATTTTCATAAACAAATTTTTGTACTTTTGTAAAATGTAATAAAATGAGAATTAAATTACCATTTTATCCTTTCCTGAATAGTGTTTTTTATTCTGCTTCGTATAATATTAAATGTGTATGATTTGATTTATCCAGCAGCACAGTATTGTTAATTATATTATTTTTTATAACAATATTTGTAAAATATTGCCGATTATTACGTTTATATATTTTTTTGAAAACGTTTCTTTATGATATTTTCTCGTTAATACTTGATTGGAAAACTGATATTAAATTTATTTTGAAATAATAAAATTTTGTAAATAAACAAACTATCAGTTGCTTTTATAAAGCTTTTATTTTACTTGCACACAGATTCCATGCGCAAAAATTTAAGCAGCTGAAATATTTTAAAATATTTTTCAGTCTTCATAACATATGGATAGTGTTTTTATCAAGTTTTTTATCGAATGGCGTATGCTATGAGAACTTTTACTGGAAACTTTGAAGAATTAAGGATGCTTCTAATTCAAAAAGAATCAAATTTAATACTCAAGATCCTAAAATATTATTATAAGTATAATAAAAGCCAAAATATAATATTACAAATTTTGTAGTTGTAATTAAAATTTAATATTATTTGGACAATATTTGTGGAAAATAGTTAAAATATATAAATTATTTAAAATATCTTGATCTATTTAGTTCAGAAAATTACTTCACTGATGGAAAATAGTTATCCGCCTTTCAAGATATTAATATGATAACTAAGCAACTGCAAACTTAGCTCATCGAAACATCTATTTCATATATTCTTAAATCTTACGGAAAATTAAGTAATCACTTTGAATTTGAATCATTTGATATATTTTGTTGAAAGAAAATTTACATTTTATATTTTATGAAATATTTTAGTTAAATTTTTATGAATATTTTTGTATTCACATATCCAACTATATATTAGTAAATACAAAACTAATAAATACGACTCCATAAATATTAGTTACCTGCATGTGACTCTAGAATATTTATAACTGGCTTATTTAAGTAATTAAGTAATTATTTAAATATATTTAAGTAAATAAATATAATAAACGCATGTCTTTATTTCTAATGTTTATCATCATATATAGATGATTCTTATGTTTAGCTAGAGTCTCATCAGACAATATATTAAATTAATGAAGTATATTACTTATTATTCGTACGTTTAATTATTTAATTAGCATTTTTAAATACAACTGTATAAATATCTTTTGCAAAATCTATTAAATATTACCCAATGAATTACATTTATATTTTGTTTACTCAATGAAAAATATTTATTTCGTAATTGATTTGGTTCCTTTGGAATATTCTTAGAATAATGTAAGAATTAATTAAGGAAAGGACTTGAGTATGATTCAAGAGAGACTCTACAAATACAGCTAACTCTTTATCAACAATAGAGTATTGACCTCTGAGTACTTAAAGATAGAAACTGTTGCAGATTATGACATATTTGAAGGTTCGTTCTCTGGAGAGTACTTCAGCTGTCTGAATGTCTTCTGAAAAGATTCCTTTTGAAGTTCTGCTAGCAGATTTTATCGAAACTCTTTCTTAATCATTGAGTAATTTTACAATGCTCACTTAAGCTTAAATTTAACTTTCGTATATACAAAAAATAAATTATCTGCAAGATAATGCAGATTTAAGAATATTACAATATTAAATGCATATGATAATGCATAAAACAATAATTTAATATTGTAGATATATGACGGGAGTCAATGACGGACTAAAATACGCCCAGGCATGATTAGCATATAAGTTTTAGATTTTAAACTGATCAAAAATATATATTTGTGATACAAATAAATGTTATTTTCATTTATCAAATGTCTTATTATTTTTTATCTACCGATACCTACGAAGTTTAGATCCATCATCTTTTCTTCTTTTGTAGCAGTCTCTAAGATGTTTGAATGAAAAATGCTTAATAATGAATAAATGTAATTTGTGAGACGAAAAGGATTTTAGAAATAAAAAGTGAATTGTAATTTTGATGTGTAAAATTAGTGAGAGTTTATACATTTACCAATAATTGTAAAATATGAATGCAGTTTTAATGTATGCTTTATTTACAGAGTTTGAAGAATCAAATTTTATTTTATGGAAACTCACTTTTGATAGTATATATTATACTTAAAAATAATATTGAGTATACTTCAAAACTTTTAATCCATTAAAGAATAATACTTTACTGAGTGCTTATACTTAAAATGCCATAGTAATCCAAATAATTTTAGAAAATAGAAGTCTAACTCATATAGAAATAAAAAGTTTTGAAAAAAAAACTGGCAGCAAAACTGTCGAAGTTAGATTTTTAAACATTTCTAAAAGTTTTACAATGAAATAGTTTGATATCATGATCTATAGTTACTTGGGTCATAATTTTTCTCACAATATATTACATAGACAAGAGACTAGAATGAATTTCTGTCTATGTATACTGTTGGCCACCGTAAATGCAACACCCTGACGGAAGCCATCAAATAACATGAAATTAACAACATGCATTAACGGAGGTGAGATATGTAAATGATTAGAATTTCAGTACAGACGCATATCACGCTCACCAGTTTCACCACTTCAAAACATTATTTAAGGTTTGAAGATTTCGATAATTTCAAGCTCGGTCATTGTGTTTTTCTTGTGTTTTAAAAAAAACATTAATTTTGCATCGTAAAGAACAGCGATCATTTTTTGATCAAGTATCTGAGTTCGACAAAGGAAGGATAGTGGTCAACTGAGATTGTAGATTATCTTTCAAGGAAATTGGTAGTCGTGTTGGACGAAACTAGACAACTGTAATGTGGATATGTGATCATTGGATGCAGGATTGTATGATGGACCAACGTGTGTTCGATGATATGCACCTCAGTGCACCAGTTCACGAGATGACAGGCAAATTGTGCTCGTGACAGTGACGGATCACTCAGCCACTTCATGAATCATGAACCATATCACAGCACATTCAGTCTGTAGTGCATCATTTAATGTCTGTGCGTACCATTCGACGCCGTTTATAGCAGAGTAGTCTGCCCACAAGACGTCCATTGCTTCTTCTAGCCTTGAAGCAGAACTACAGAAGTCTCTGCCACTAATGGTGTGATGAAAGAAGGATGTAGACGGTAGAATGGAATGAAATTGTCTTTACCGACGAGTCAGACTTCCGTATGTAACTCCACGATGGTCGCATTCGAGCCTGGAGACACCGTGTAGAGAGAGGATGCTGAACAGTTGCGTTATGGTCCTACACTGAGTTTTAGTATGGGACGGTATTGGATATCACTCTCGTACTACTCTAGTACACATTACGGTTACTTTAAGCAACCAGCGCTACATCTTCAAGGTGCTGGAGACAGTTGTTTTTTCTGACATTAAAGGTTTCAAACAGCCATATTTCAACAGGATAAGGAGTGGTCTACTCGTAGCACATATTGTCCAAAGTTGTTATTCGCCAATCGTCAGATTGAATTGTTTCCTTGGGAAGATCGCTCTCCGGATCTTTCACCTATAAAAAAATGTAGTCCATGGTTTCTCAACGATTAACCCAGATTACATCCCCAGATTCCCCACAAGATCAAAGGTGCAATTGTGAAAGCTGCTTGGTCTGTATTACCTGAAAAACACATACAAAGTCTCTTTGAATCAATGCTGAGGCGTGTGGCAGCGATGATCTCCTACAATGGCGGCTATTTTGGCAGAAACCATACTTCACAGAAATTTATAAATTTAAACATTTGATACTTGGTCAACATGTCATCTACCAAACAAATTTTGTTGTGATATCTGTTGTATTTCTTGGTGTTTCAATTTCGGTGGCCAGCAGTGTATCAAATTATGTGATTAACTAATCATATTTTTCTTACTTTAAATTTAGTTTAGATGTTAAGTAATAGTATTTGAATGTGGGTATGGCACTTAGAATAAAATGTTCTTCGTCTTTGACAATATTCTTTCATGTCTGTGATAATTTGACTAATTGACAGTTAGTCAATACATCATTTTTACAAGAATGTAAAAGTTACTTAAGCCATGGAAAGACTGAAACAAACATTTTTTAAAAAAATTATAAGGAAAAGCGAAAGGAAAATATTAAAATAATTTCACCAAATTTATATCTTAAATAATATGAATACTTTCTCAGAAATAAAAAGACACGTTTTTTCTTGATAAGCCTCTTTTGATTCTGAGAGAGAACATGTATAGTTTTTCAATTAAAATGGGTATCAGCGTGGAAAATATTTGCTTATTCTCTAAACATTTGAGACAAAAATTTCTTATATTTTGATACCCAAGTAGAAATGTTAGTTATGATTTTTTTCTTACTTTTCCTTTAAACTAATGTTACTCATGGATTATAATAATATGCCTTTATAAATGCTTGATCCTTCTTTCAGTTTCTCTAAAAAGCTTGCACAAATAGAAAAACAATGTAAGAAAAATACAGTAATAAATATGAGAAATAAAACTTAAAATTTGTGTGGCTGCTTTTAAATAAAAGGTGTCTAAACATATTTTTTAAGTAAAAAATAGCTTAAATTTAGTGCATTCACTAATATAAATAATTATAATTTTTTATTCACATGTATATATACTAATAATTCATGTTAAAATTTGGAAAAAAATTACCAATAAATTTTACTTATCCTATATCACTTAAAATCAAATCAAATATATGTTTTAGTATCGTATGATGAAGAAATAAATAAAAAAAGAAATTATGATTTTTTATTTTTAAGTGCCTCCACAAGTACTTGATAATAATTTTGTAGAAAATATCGTTCAGAAAAAAATAAACATAAGTATAACAATTTATAACTTTTTTATATTCGGGATTGCTTCGAATTTATTAGGCAATAATGATAGTCTTCCCTAGTTACAAAGTATTATGAACCTATATTTTGGATATAAAATGGGAGACAAAATTAAGAAATATGTTTTTATACCTGCAAGTATCTGATTATTTGTATAAAGGTTTCCGAGCATATTAGCCTTGCCATACATTTGGTGAGCCGTGGAATTCAAAATCATTCATCGGGCTTCTGTTTTTGTCTCACAAAGATAAAAAGAATCAGTATTAAATATATTTTAAAGTACTAAAACTTGGTACTTGCTATGAAGCTACTACTTCACAATATCGACTTATCTATGTTACATTCTTAAACAGATCTAAATGTAAACGTAAAACTGTAAGAAGAGAATGATACAATTATTGAAGTTATAATTAACTAAAATATGTTATTTTCAAAACCTCAAACTTTTATAGACTCATTCAGTTGTCAGTTTTTACTTCAAGGTGAATTAAGTGATCTTGTTTGTGACTTAAATCTTTTCAAAATTCAAAGGAGATTCTAGCCAGGAGAGGATTTTAATCTCCACTAGAAAAGTCTGTAAAGAATGTTTTAAAGTATGCGTGAAAGAATTTCAATAATTTGTATATCCCTAGAAAATCTTTTATATTGTGACACATGTACTTCTATGGATGCACTTGAGTATCAAGTAAATGAGAACAAATTATTGATTGCGAGTTTTTGAAAAGGAACTTGAAAGTTGTCTTTCTACGTAGAGGCATTTGTGTTTTTAAGCAGAAGGAAACAGGGAAATACGAAATTTAACATTGCAATTTTTATTGTACAGTTTCATAATGGATACTAAGGTAATGGGTTAGAAACTTGGTTGCACAGAATTTTGCGGTATTTTTGTCTGAATAGGACAGCAAAAACGAGTAAGATATTTACATCAAGAAGCAATGACAAAAACAATATACTATTATTTATAATCATTTATAATTTAATATTAGTTAACTTGTTTTTTGATTATTTTACCTTTACGTCATATAAAATTAAGGTAATCTGAAAATTTGTTAATTTTATGTCTATAAATATGGTGCTTATAGTTTCATTATTTGAAAAAAAAAGATTTTACAGTGGAAGTAAAAAATTCTAGAATGAAGGATAAGATATTTGTTGGTTTCCAAATAAATTTTTAAAATGTCAATGAATAAATAGATGTTTCGCGTTAAAGAAAAATGTACAACCATCATGGAGGTCTATAAAATATTATATAGTATTTCTTATTACAAAATATTTATATGGTATTTTTTTTTACAAAATTTACTTTGTAATATAAATTAACTTTCTCTATCAGATAAAGCTGTGAGCTGTAATCTTTGCATCTCTTGAACACAAATTTGGATTTCTTACTTAATAATTTCAGAATAGTCTATAACAGATAAAGTGAACAATTTTATCGAGATAATTCAGCCCATTGAAAGGAAGTACTAAGAACAATGACGTGTGAAAATACTTGCTGCATTCTTAAGCGAAATATTCTGTTTCTCAAACAAAGAATTAAGTCAGCAATTACTTCACTTTAAATATATTGAAACATGCAATCTTTGCATGTTTCAATATATTTAAAGTGAAGTGAAACATGCCTGTAAATAAATGTATATTTAATGCACAATTTACACAAGTATCAATGCATGTTTAAAGTTCACTGGTGCAATGGTGGAAAACTATTTACATTCAATATCAAATTATTAAAATATATTTATTAGTACCGAATAAAATATAAATATTAATTAAAATCAGTAAGACGTTTTATATTAAATACAGCAGAGTTATTAGTTGATTTCATTGTAAATTAATATTTATTTATGTTAACATAAAATGAGCTGAAATATTTAAAATTTTTTGGGAAAAAATTTATTTACTTATAGCTTTTCTAATCAAAACATTTTCAATTCCTCAATGGATTGTTACAGATTTCTTTTTGAATACATACAACCGTAGAACAAAGTTCAAAAACTTTCACTGTCATACAAATTAGAGCCGCAAAACTAATATTCATATGAGTAATATTTTGTCGAAGAAAACACTTTATGGTATGAAAAGGTATATCACAATGAATTTGTTACTCTAAAACGTACTCTATACTTAAAGTAGTAAAATATTTGAAAGTTTTTTTTCTAAAAATTCATTTTCTATTAAAATAGTTATCTGATAATAAAATAATAAAATAATGATATCATAAAATAAAACATCTGAGATAGGGAACCTACTTATTTAGTGAATAAATATTTGTTATTCAGCATACACACACCACAACATTTGCTATTAAAGTATTAATTAAAAACTATATATAAAATAAATAAAGTTGATTGTTTTGGAAAATTTTAATTTCTCCATAATTTGAATTGAATTTTGAATTGAAATTAAATCCATCGGTAACTTCTATCAAAACATATGAAACAAACTTGTTATTGATGCACGTTTTTGAAATCAAGTAAAGAAGAATTGTTGCAAGCAAATTTTGTGGACTATATATGTCTGAGAAATCAGTTTTAACCTATGATATAATCGAGGAACTTTCATGCAATTAAAAAAAACAGACAATTGTTGCCATGAAATTGATGAAACACTCTGAAATATCCGTATACAAATCATAAAAATAAAGTTATCAGATAGCATATAATTGATGTATGAGCAAACTATTTGATGTAGATTGCAGCATAGTAAAAAAAGTATCAGCAAACTATTTGATTTAGAAAAATATATAATTGTTTTGATTAGATTTGAATTTAAATTTCTCACAGTGAAAGACAGATAAGCTTATTTGGCTAGAATGGTGCTTTAAAGTAGTGCATTTTCTTACAAATTAAACAAAACTTTACTTTTGAAGATGATAATCAAATCATATTTATTTGAAATTTTCAAAAATATATATTATAAGTGCTTAGAATATATTTCTTTATGAATTGGTTTCTAGAGGTATAATGTTTTCATGTGAATTTATTTCTCTTATACCTTTCGAATAATATATTTACGAAGCGAAGAAAGATAACATGATATCATTTAATTTTATTTTTCACAGATAATTATTTTTATTGAATTAAATCAAATATATTTCTGCTAAATGTTTTATTTTCCCTCAGCAGTGATTTCTTCAACAATTCTCCCGATGATTTAATATATCTAGGTAAGTTTCTCCCAATCATCTTATTACTAAGTTTGCACATTTCGAAATATGGGTGAAGAAGGAAATCTCTTGTTTTTATATTTATTTTATTTACATCTTTATATTTGTAATATCTAATTTATCTATTGAAATGACACAAGGAACATTCACACATGAAACCTAGATTTAATTAAACTAAAAATTTAGTAAGAGATTCCACAGAAATCTTAATCGATTATAAATACCTTTAAAATGAAAAATATAAATATCTGTACCAAAAAGGAAAAAAAAACATAAAAATTTTATGAATGGAAAAGACTGAATATATCAAAAAATAAAGTGAAAAGTTTAATAAACGGAAAAATGAAATAAATAAATATTTAATTAAGTAAATATATTGAGAAGTACATGTTAGAAAAAACTGAAATGAAAATATTAAATAGGAAGTGAAGTGTGTTATGAAAACTTATTTTCTTCTCATAGAGAACAGAGGAAGAAAAGTAAAATATTTTGAATTCATTTAAGTAAAGATTCCATAGAATAAACAACAGACAAAAAATTTTCAAAATCTAATTCAATTTGAAAAAAATAGGTAGATCTTTTTAATACTAAATAGATCTTTTTAATACTGAATTTTATATTTGATGATAAAATTGTAAATTGGTACCATAGAAAAGTGTTACTAGTTATCTAATATCAAAAGATATAAATTGATTAGTTTTCTTAAAATATGGAATTTTGGTAAAAATTTACATAAAAGTTTCAAATAGAAAACATACATTTTCAACTACGCTAAAATAATTCTCAACATATAAACTGCTGTTTAGTAAAGACTATTGCGAAGCTATTAGTTGAAATTATCGATGCTACTGCCTCTGAAGTTTCTTAATTCACTCAGTATTTTTCCTAGCTAAATTCTTCAGTGATTGCAAGGTTAATAGCCAGCTCCGAAGTAACTTGACGTTAAGTAAAAGCAATTCTGAAGTTTATAGTTAAGATTTTGAAAATTACAGCTTATTTCAGTTGCAATCCATTCGCGAGAACTGAATGTAATGTCGAGTTCAGTTCCTTACAGTCTATTAAGCTTTAAGAGGAAATTTAAGTCTGACCTCTTTTCGCTGCTTTTCAATTAACTAAATGAACATTTGTGTAATATTTGCCATTTTCATATTCTGAACTAGTGTTTATTCCAAATTTGCTAGCACACATTATTTTGCATTTATCAAAATATGAATCATTTATATTATATTAAAATAATCACACAGTTTTTATATTTAGGGAGGTGTAGACAAATGCACTTATTTGATGCTTGATGTTTGTTAAGATTTAATATCGTATTATTAATAAAATTATATAATAATAAAAAATTAAATCATTGCATATTTAAAATAAAATTTAAATTTCATTGGAAGCAGTAAGGTGAAGAAACTTTCAGAAAATCTAAGATATGTAGCTAGATTTAAATATATAAACTAATTAATAAACTCGACAGCTATTGTAAGTTTCCGTTCACCAACTGTTATAGTTTATGGATTTAATATTTCAAAGGTTTCAGAATTTTTTCCTAATGGCATTTGAATGTGCTCCATATAAGAAAAGGGAAATCTAAAATAAAAAGGAAATATATAACTTTCAAGTATAATGTATCGGATATGAATATTTCATTCAACAAAATTATTAAAGGTTAGCATCGCTTTTTTCTCTTAAGTAAAACGAGTGGTATATTATCTATATGTAAAATGCATTATTCAGATTTTGCAAAGTATATTTGTGTAAAATTACGTACACGAATTGATTTATTTTATTTAAAATACCGATGATGTTAAATTTTATTAAAGTAAAATTTCATTATGCTTAAAATTACACGATAAGATAAATAACACGATTAGAAAATTTCCAGTTTTCATGAATATATGGATATTAATGGTAACAATATAGGTAATTAATGCATGAGAATATTTTTAGTTCAGCTACTTGAATACTTATTGTTTTTTATAGATATATAAGAAATATAATAATATCTTGTAAATATATAGAAATATAATAACAGAAAGCATATATTTAATTTAGTTACACTGATACTGATACATTTTCTTGTTTCATGTGATTTGTGTGAAAAGAGATTTCTCACGAATAATTTGATCAAACACTTTTAACTTATATCGACTTACTATCATCGTATTGTTAATGTAATTTATATAAAAATATTTATGATTTTATTTCTTTTAACTATTAATAATTAGTGGAATACTTTATTCAGCAATTTAATTTATACATTATCTAATAAATATTTGGACATATATGATGAGATATAAACACAATTTATTCATATGTAGTTGTTGGTTGGTCTGATTATTTCACAATATTTAAGTAAAGAAACTGTAACACAGATCAGCACCCTAGATATCTTCGTTTGCATGTCCAAATACTTTTATGGTTAATAGAGCACATCATGTTTGCTTAAATCTTATATTGAATTTATGCCCCTCAATGATTTTATTGATATGTAAAGTATTTATTTTTTACTATACAGTAATTCTATTTTTAAGTACTTACAAAAACCAAGACCACAATAATTATAAAGTTGTAAAATTTATATTAATAAGAACATTTTGGAAATGCAATTATAAAAAATAATTTTTCAAGAACCGAACACACTTCATGATAAATTAATTACATCAAAATTGATGTCTTTATATATATGTTTTATGCTATATCTTTCTCAATTAAGGCCATCCGGCTCTCTTCCAGCCACAGTGAGTCCCCACAGAACCCATTTTGTCCCCTTGGTTTGGACAGCCCACCATTTAAGGAGCTCAACTCACACGCCTTGGCCAAGTGCTGAGCCTGGGTTCCCTCCATGATTATTGTCCGACGGCGTTCTCCACCGTATACCTTCGGGTGGGACGGTGCTCTTTGGTAATGTTATTACCAAAGTTATTATATCTTAAAATTGATAGTCTATAAATTTCATGATAGTTCTAATTTTTTTATATTCAAATACTTTAAAATATTAACTATTTAATATTGTGTGAAACAATATAAACTTCTAAAATAGCCATAAGAAATTAAAATGCATGTCATAAAACGTATACTATACTGTAACTTAATGTTACCAAATTAATTATATTAAATTATAATATTGTATTTGTAACTTAATGTTACCAAATATTAAATTAGAACATAGTAAAAGCATAACGTTCTCATAGAGACAAATATTAATATTAATCATTATTTCTCGTGAAATAAACAATACAAAATTATCAGCATAAATGAAGCTTTTAACAATTTTAAATGTTTATCAAATTAGTGAATAATATTAGAAGCACACATTTTATATTCTTCCATACTTAGTTTAAAAATTGAAACTAATATCTTTAATTAATTACAAATTATGTTCAGTTTAACACGAAATTATTAAACAAATTTGTCAAAAATATTATAAATTAATTTCCTATGACTTGTTGAACTTTTATAATTTCTTTTATTTGATGATATCGTGCAATTATTTTAATAATTTAAAAGACAGCTTGTATTTTTGAAGTTTCCTTAATTAAATAACAAATGTATTTTGTTGTTGATGCATCATTTAACATACATAATGGCTTATAACTTCTACGGAATTATTACTGAGATAACTTTGTCATATCAAAAATATGAAAAGAGATTAAATTTTAGATTCTGAATAAAGACATATCAGGTTTAGTTAACTTATTACCCGAGATATATAATCAATATTAATTTAGGCAAATCTTTAAACGAGTTTTCTAATTATGCCTATAAACTGGAGCTGACATGTTAAGATAACATGTGATTAGGTTTCACATTTTATTTAATTTTATGTTTTCTAAATAACGTGAGAATACATTGAATTTTTATCTTTTAATCCTAATAATTAATTAATTTCAAATTCAAATAAAAGTTTAGTACATGAAACTTGTGTACGTAATTACATTGTTTAATGAGTGAAATCTTTCTAGGTTTCTTATGGATAGTAAAAGCTTTCTTGATGCATAGATTTTTTTTTCCAAATTCTACGAAGAATAATGGGAGCTTATCCTTGTATAATATTTATAATTTAGATACACACTTAAACAAATATTTAAAACATTATACAAATATATTTATAAATGTACTTAAAATTAATTCAGTATTTTATGTTCAGGATATTTAAATGCCTAATATATATATAAATATGATTGAAACCAAAAAACACGTTTCATGTCCTATTAAATTTAAAACTTTTATTTGCAAAAGTTAAGCCCGTATGCATATTTACAAGAACGAGCTCGTTATTTATAAATACAATAAGATATTTTATTGTGTACATGTATAAATCATTTACATTCTTAAGTTTTTGTATTTTCAAAGTATTGTTTAAAGATGGAATTTGAAAAATAGAAATCAGAATGAGAGTTTGACTATAAAAATTTCAGTATAAAAGTTTGGTAATAATAAATATAGTATTAATAAATCCTAATATCCTGAGCTATAAGAGTTCACCCGTGATTTGCATTATGCAGAAAAAAAGTAAAAATATTTGTGAAATCATAACATTTTTAATAGAAAAATCATTGTTCTAATTTTTTATTGATTCTTTATTTATTTACTATAACAAACAAGTTAATTCTATTAATTCGTGAAGATATCCCTAGCTTTCTTAATAGTTTTGATAATCATAAACATATTCTATGATTCTAGAAATTAAATTTTTTAATAGAGAATTAACAATATTATTAAAAAATAGTAATTTTATAGATTTTTATAGAAATTGTATTTTATATCTCATATTTATATTCAATAAATATGTTATATGTTCTCATAATTATAAAAATATTTCATGAATATGTAATTTAAATTTGATTAGTTGATAATAATTTGTTTTTTTAATAATTTTAAATGAAAAAAGGATAATTTGAGATTATTCAAAATATTCTTTGCTATAGTGTTTTCTGTGAAAAAATTAATTTTAAAATTTTAATAGAAAAATTTTCTTAATATGAATGATAATTTCACTTCAATAACTTTTAGTGCCATCTTGTTAGTAGGTTGTTTGTACATTAAATTTGAACTATATGCTTAAAGCTTTTAAAGGCTAATGGCTTACCACTTCTTTATTTGAAGCAGATGTAAAAGGACTACAGGATATTGTTTATTGTGAAATGAACAATAGAAGAAAATCTGCATGAAATACTTAAATAAACTGCTAAATTTTTTTTTTACTAAATATATTTCTATAATTGAATTTCTGAAAAAATATTAGGTCAAGTTGGAGTATTAATTATTAGCTTAAATTGGAGTATTATAAAGATAGCATATTTTAGAATATCTTATGTTGAAATTTTATTTGATATTTTTTGAAGGAATTAACCATACTTTTGTAACAAAATTACCATTTAAAATAAAATTTTAGTTCTTTCTACTTGTGCATTCAAAATTTAAGACGCTTCGCAAATCAAAAAGAATTTTTATATTTTATACATCTGTAATCTAGAAAGTTATTTCTGTGAAAGAGAATATAAGGTATCATTAACTGTAAACTGAAACTTTTATCAAATTTAAGTGGGATTGGACGGAATGAAATTTAACCTTTGAATACAATGTACTATCCGAAAGCTATAATTATAGAATTTTTACTTAAAATTATAAATAAATTTCCTGAATTAATTATCAGCGAAATAATTTAAATTTCCAAAGTTCCAAAATAAAAGAATGCTATCTCAATTGCTTATTGAAGTGTTTGTAATGTGCAATTTCATTCATATTTTCATTGAAGTGAAATTAAGAAGCTTTCTGTGAATACTCAATATAAATTATATTGAAATGATTTTGTAAATTGAATGCCAAAGGTAAGCGTTTAAAGTCTGGTGGTTTATATACTTTGCTTTTTTCGTGTAAAACTTAAATATGTGGAAATAATTCAAATGCTAATAAATGAAATTCATAAAATGTTTCATAATTTTTTTAGTTTCTTAATTTCTAGAACAATAATGGTATAATAAACAAGTAAATAATAATATATTTTATTAATAAGATCTTGTGTTTAAATAAATTGACTCTATAATTTTACATTTTATAATTTTATATTTTAGATTTAAATAATTAAAAATGAATATTTATTAGAAAATTGTTCAAATAATTGTATTCATAGAGTTAGAAGTAAGTCAATAATCCTTTTTAGAAAAATCAAAAAATTGGGATTATTATCGTTGTTAGTCTATTAACTTATTAAATCTCAAACATTGAATTTTCAAATATAAAATGCAGAAAAAATTATGTATATGCTTTATTTAAATATAGTTGTAATTCCACTTTTCTTTACTATAGAAAATAAGTTTTTTTCTTCAGAATTAAAAAAAGTAAATATAATATTCAGATATTAGTTTAATTTTTTTTCATTTCTTTTACAGAATTTAAAAAATTAAAAAACAAAGACAATATGTATAAAATCAATAACTTTCATTTCAATAAATTTAAATTTGAAATAAAATTCTTGGTTTCAACTATTGTTATATCAAATTATAGATTCGTTACCGAAAAATTGAAAGAGCTTACTTTAGTATGGACTATTGATCAAGTTTTAAAAATAATTTATAATTTTAAATGAATACTCGGATGTTATTTTATTTATGTGTTTCAATTTTTTCCTAAAATGAAAATAATTTCCTTTAATACGCACACAAAGTAAGTAATATATAGATAATCTAACTTTATATATATCAAAAATTACTTTTCACAATTGAGCCAATCTTTGATAAAATCTAGAGTATCCCGTTTTATGTTCATGTTCTTTATCATCATTTTCAGCCTGTTTCAAATTCAAAATGTGTTCAAAATATAATTCCGGTTCAAGATCATAAAATAGCATCCATAGGCTAGTAAATATCTTTAAATCTACTATACATTACTTTTTGAATCATTTCATGCCTTTCGATATGGGTTTTAAATTCAATTTCCTTTTGTAAATCTCTCTGTATAGCATGCATAGTTTACTTTTTTATCAATAACAAACTCAAACCATTTATTTAAAAGACATTTTGGTACTTTATGGTTTAAAAAGAAGATAAAGAGGGACAATTTTATTTCTATAGGGACTTCGTTTGATATATTGACTGTACTAGAAATGACAAAAAACACAATTTCTCTAGTGGCTTGTATTTGGGAGTTGAAAATCCCTTTATGTGACGTGGAGCGTTATTTCTGGGGACATGCGAGATTTTGTTAAATTTATTTGTGAAGTATTTAAATATGTTGGAGTTTATTCAATGCTATATGCATGATGTTTTGATTATGTTAGCAATTTGATTTACAACAGCCGAAAAACTGAGTATATTTGAACAAAATAATATAATTTTGGAATCACATGTATTTTCTTTGTCTGTATACAAAAATAAAATAAAAGTTTTATTTTTATTTTGTTGTATTGCTTTGTATTCTTCACTGAAAAGGTAAAGACTTAATGGTGTTACTTTAGATAAAATATTACATTTCTGTACGTGTAGTATAAAATATTATATTTAAATTGAAAATTGATATAAAAAGTACAGTAAAACAAAAAAAAACCGGAAACAAAGAAAAATTTAAAAAATCTTAAATTTTCCTTATTTCCGGTACCAAACAAGGAAGCATTGTAGGAAGTAAGTAATAACTGGGAATGAAATTTTTTCTATTATCGAAGTTACATTTCACTGTTGTGATTGAGAAAATCCGAGAGAAAGAGTTTTCAGCAGTTATTCAACTAAAGGAAATGAAACTCCCCTAAATATATTATATACATATATATATATATATATATATATATATATATATATATATATATATATATATATATATATATATATATATATATATATATATATATATATATATATATATATATATATATATATATATATATATATATACTATTAATACTTAATGGGACAGTTAAAACAAAGTAAATGAGACAATAAAATCATTTGGAAGTTTTAAAAGATCTGAAGATCTGATATTTTATAACAAATCAACAAATCATTTCAAATTGTTGTGAAATAAAAATTTTTTGAAATTGATTAGTCAATTTATTTTCAAAGAATAAAGAGAAGTTAATGAGTTAAATTAATTTTATTATTCAGTTATGTAGTTTATGGAGAGTCACTTAATATACATATTTTTCGTTGTTTAAGATATTTTCGTACTTTTAAACATACATTTAAAAAAGTTTAAATGGCACTTGCCTTTCCGAAATTCAAATATTTCATTATTGCTTTATACCTTTGAAATATTTATAACAAAATAGTTTTCATTTTAGATACATGCTCTCAATATTTTAGTTATAGGATTTCAAAAACCTTTCTACAGTGTTCTGATATTGTAAAAAGAATATTTTTGTTACAATGAATGTAATGCAGTATTTGCTGATTTTATTTCATTAAAAAGTCATGAGAAACAAAATATAACTATTTTATTTTCTTTCATTCTGTATAAAACATTCTTATTACATGTGGGGAATAAAATTGCTATTTTATGGACAAATAGTTTTTGGATAACATGTAAATTTTTAATAAGTTTGATTTCTTAAAAATATTAATTTATGCTAAATTTTTCAGAATTTTTGTGTAAAACTATAAGTCATCGATGATCGTGATGTTCCGAAATAATTTATGTTATAAAAAAACGAAATAAAATTTTTGTACACGCTCAGGGGTAGTTTTAATGTTTACTTATGATGAAAAAATTAAAAAAGTCATTAAATCATTAAAAAAATTTAAAAGTAATTTATAATGTATAATAGAGTTTAAATATAATGTATTTGTGTCAATGTCCAGTGATTTTTATGCTTAAAAACAGTGAAAAAAAGTGCATTAAAATGTGTAATTAATTTGCATTAATTTGGAAAACCAATTTTGGTCTTCTCACACGAATATTTAGGCAAGCATGCTGCAAACCGGGCGTGAATGAAAATGATATACGAGGAATCAATTTATATGGCATTGGCAGTGTGAGATACTGTACCATAAGAGTTGCATAAAAAACAATAATAACAGAAAACGAATCATTATTTATTTGAATTGATTCTGAGCATCATCTATCATCACCCATTGACTTAATTATTTAGACTGGCAGCTTCCTTAGTTACAGTTTATGCGAATGTGATTCCGCGTTCTTCCATTCAAGTATGAAAGAAAGGAGAGTAAATCGTACCCTATTTCTTTCAGTATTCATCCTCTAAATAATTTGATATTCTTTTACTGTCATATATATATATATATATATATATATATATATATATATATATATATATATATATATATATATATATATATAATATATATATATATATATATAAAGAGAGAGCCTTTAAAATTGTTGCACCACATATAAATTCAAATAAAAACGCTATTTATAGTAAATAAATTATGTTGAAATAATGATAGATTATATTTCAAGAAAAATGAATTATTATCCATTTGTACTCGCGCGGGCGGTAATACAAATGCGTGTAGCAATAATAATATAACAGTATCTGTTGCTTTAGATAAAGAGTTAAGCGCATTGTGTGACATGTATATGCATTGTAAGCTACCTAAAGATCAAGTTAAAATAAAGTAGAGGAGCCCTGAACGGTACCATTTAGTTAACAGGATATGTTCCTCCATCGCTTATATTTATTGAAAGATGAATTCAAATACGATAGTGGAGCTATGAGGAAGTCAGTAAGTCATTGCATATAGTACCTCACTGCTCCATAGTGTAGGGAGTAAACATACAAAAATTTAGTAATAAATAAATTTAGATATATAGAAATATATGAGATACTACACTCATGTCTACGAATTAAGGATAATTCAGAATCACACAGAAAATGAAATCTAAAATAAAAATTTTACATGTAGGATTATCACACACATCATTAAGATAATTATGGAAATTACAAGAAACCACCAGTTGGCACCGATAGTACGTCACAATGACGAGAGTGTAAGAGAGGGGTATATAAGGAATGGTTGCAAATAAGTAAAATTGTTCACAAGTGCTTTAAAAGCCTTTCAGTGCAATAACCGCATAGTTATGGCACAAAGAAGCATCTGGATGATATTTTACGTAGTAGAATTACCGGCCGTCTGGAGTGTGGATATACACAGCTGGAAATATCCGAAGAACTTGGAATCGCTCACAGTGTCATCTCCAAGCCTTGGCAACGGTTCCAAGATGATGGTAATGCGAGTAGAATTTACAGCACAGGGCGCCCCCGAGTTACAACGCTAAATCAGGGCCGGTATTTTGCAGTTATTGCCAAAAGAAAGAAACGGAGCACAGCATCAGACCTGTCTCGTCAGTTCTCTTCAGCTACCGGGACGACAGTTTAGAGCAGACAGTGTACAGACGCTTAAGGCACATTGGTATACATGTTCGTAGGCGTGTCAGATGTGTTCCACTTATCGTAATTCACTGTCTCCTGCAGTAAGCCTGGTGTAGAGGTCATGCATTGTGGACACTGCAACAGTCGTCTTGTGTGATGTTTTCCAACAAGTCCAGGTTTAGCTTTCAGGGTGAGAATCACCAAGAGGACACCATTACGGTGGTCAGGATTGCTCGTTTGGAGAGGAATTATTCTGCGTTTCAGAACTAACCTGAATGTTCATAATGTAACCATGATAGGTCACATTTATCGGGATTTCATTCTGGAACAATATGTACGTTTGTTTTGGGGAGCCATGGGTGCATAATTTTTGTTTATGGATGACAACGCCTGTCCTTACCGTGCAAACACTATAAAAAATGCCTTCAATTAAAAGACATCACTGGTATGGACCTGCCAGCAAAGTCACCGGACTTGAATCCAATTGAGCATATGTTGGACATGGATGGCCGATGAATTGTCGCTCGTGAACCCCCTCCCACATGTCAACCAGAACTTCGGAGAGCATTGCTTGATGTGAGTGGTGTAATATTCCCCAAGATCAGATCAATAATTTGATACTCAGCATGCCTAGGCGTTGTACGCCCTGTATGGGATCGTCTGGGGACATACTATACTGAGTATTAACCATCATACCAACCATGTTATATTGATTTTTGTAAATAGATTCTTTTTGGAAATTTGCTCCAGGGAGTAAAATTCACAATTTTAGTAATGATGTCAAATATATAGCATCTTTTTTGCTCTTTACCTTCTGTTTGGTAAATAGACTTTACAAATAAGTCACATTTGTTTTGCTTCTGTCTCTTTCTTTGCCTGAGTTGCATTATTCTAAATTCATGGACACGAGTGTATAAGGTAATATGCTTAAAAGATGAAGCTTTGTCTTAATATGCAATTTTGTACAATTCAGTAAAATATAACTAGTAATAAAAATGAAATATTGTTGGGAATAGAAAAATAAATGAATAATGTTAAAAATATGTAATATATTGTATAGAAATTTATCATTTTTAAGAATGTGTTTTTTATATATTTTTACTCTTCCTCATCGTCAGTGGAAATACTTTCATTATGTTTCCGAGAAGATTTACGATCTCTGTAAAGATATTTTTGATAGGAAAATTGATATTTAGACAGTCTCATCAATGTGTTCATTTTAATTGGTATTTTTAAGCAGTGTAAGGTAAATTCTAAATGCTTGATATCTGCGGAAGAAACTGTGCAAATTTCACGAGATTAGACTTGTGATTTATAGTTTCTTTTCTTAGACGTTTTTAAAAACATGATGCAAGATTAGCATAAAAATAAAATACGATTGTTTTACGTTAAGTTTATAGTGTGTGTGTTGTAATTATCAAATATTATACATTTATATGCAGCATCACACAATAATATCAATAGGGCTGTGTATGTAAGCATGTATAAACGTATTACTTAGGAGTATTTTGTAAATTGCACACATATATGTAGTTTACAATGTAATTTTGACGATAGATTTCGAATGCAGATTTTTAAACTTGAACACATAATCAGGGAAAAGGAAACTAATATCAAAAAGTAATTAATAAAGTTATTAGATAGAAGAGTTTTAGAGTTGATATCTTATTGCAAAATTTATATATGTATCTTCCTTGTGATGCTGAAATAATTCACTTTTGTCATTCTTGATTGATGTGATATTTGAATTTTCTCTTAATGTAAGATCAGGTTATTGGTATTTGAATTGAATTTTTCGAAGATAGTTTGATTGCCTTTTTGCTTCTTCATCAGCAATTTCATCCCCATTTGATCCCTCTGTGTATGTATGTTTTTGAGAGATATTCAATATTTAGGTATAGTTAATTATATAATTAATGTGATTTGATTTTTAATGGATTTTAGCACAATTTGAGAATTGGACCATATATTTTTTGAATTGCTTAAGAGATAAAATTTAGGTTATTTTAAAGGTTCCAAACTTTCTGTTTGAAAGACAACTGAAATCTAATTTAATTTGTTTTAAATATAGTAAAACATTTTCATCCAAAAGTAAAATTGCAAAAGTGGTTTTTCCTTCGCATTTTGAGATATCTGTATTATAATTGAACAGTTTACGGTGAATATATATAATGTTGTATTTACTTTATCAAATATGTATATTATTTAATGTTTTAATTTTTAATATATGGAGATTGTATTTGTGTGTTTTTGAAAGACATCTGTTCTATGTGCTCTCTCGCAATGGGCGTAAAGTTTTGAAATCCAGGTATCAGAAATAATCATAATCTTCAAGCTGCAGTTTTTCAGTATTAAATAAAGAGGTGGAATTCCATTTAGAAAGTTATTCCATTATTGAATATTGTTCTAATGATCTTGTAGAATGAAGAGCCAATAGCTTGACTCCATCTGGTCAAAATGCTTTCGTTAGATTTGGAAAATGTAGATTCGGAACTCTTGATATAGTTGTAAGGTCATTTGAAATTATGAAGGTAAAATTCCTGTCTTTGCAGATTTTAGTAATTGGTTGCCATCTGAAATCCAATTTTGCCGGCAGTCATGGGCTCTCCACAAAAAAAAAAAAAAAAAAATAGGATTACATTTTCACAGGAAAAATCTCAATTCCGATAGATGGTAATTCAATCTCCATCAAACAGAAATATGCTGATAAGCATTTCTCGTTCTTAATCAAGCCAATCTAATATCTTTTCTCCTGCGATTTTTACTTTAAGAGAATTTGTATGCAAGAAGCTTCAAAAATGTTTTTCTTTTAAGCAATTGTAAGTGTCACAACCAGTGTTTCTTTCAAGCGAATGCATTTATAACCCAATCACTTGTATATCACAAAGCTTTCTTGTCCTGGAAATTTCCTGTTTCTCTTGTGCTGCATACTGATATTTTGATTAAGATTTTAGATGACTATCAACATAAAATACTAATTTAGTAATTATTAACATAGGTATTACTGTGGATTTTACTGTTTTTCCAGACAAAGATTATCAGAAAAATTAATGAGAAGTTAGTTTGTTAATTTTTTTAAAAAATGAATACCATATTTTATCAATTGCCTGATAATTTATATGGAAGCGAACAAGATCTTTAGCTTACAAACATTAGTCTTTATTCAATGTCTAATATGCAGAATGGAGTTCAAGTTTAACCGATGATTTCTAAACACATCATGATACTTTGTAATCAAACTTATATAACATTATTACACTTTTCATTTAATACACATCTGACTATTCGACTTCTTTTCTTTCAGCATTGAGAAAAACTTTCTTCTCAGCATTGAGAAAAAATAAAAACTAATGTTTATTGGAATTTGTAACTTTTAAAAAAAACTATCGTATAGATAAATTTAACATAAGTATTAATCATAGAAATTCAAAAATTTTAAAAACTCTTCTAATTCTTATGTAATTTACGTAATAGCTAGTTTTGTTTTAAATTTTTGTAAGCTATCACTCTATTTATAATTTTGTTAAATCTTTTTAAGTACAGTGAAATGTTTGTCAGCAGTATTTATCTAAAGAGAGGTAGCGATATGCATTAACAAAAAGTTGAAAATATTTCATAAATAATATTCGCATTTCACTTTCAATTTATTTAAGATTATGAAGAGATTCCAGCTTCAACATAAGTAAACCTCTACGAAGCTATAAACTCTTAAAAGAGTTAATGTGTTCGGAAATTTTTTTTATATATTTGTTTATATTAAGAAAATGTTCAACGATAAATTTTAAAACTAATTAAGTTATATTGTTTATGCATAAATTATCTTGTGTTTAAAATAGAATTTCATTAAATTAACGTAAAAATATGAAAAAATTATAAGTAATCTTCAAATATTAAAATCCAAAAGTTATAAAAAATTGAATACCATTGCTGGTTAATAATTAATGCTCATAACTCAATTTCACTAATGCTTGATCTCAATTTGCATTACTAGTAAATTTTAATTTTTTAATTGTTTGTAACTTATTTCTAGTACGCTTAATATCTTAGGTCACGTCTGAATTAACTTACATTGGTATAAAGTGAACAAAATAAGTGACAAACTAAATATAAGTTAACTTTTGACATGGTTTCGATATTTAATTTTTTCAATAGTGTGTTGGCAAATTTTTATTAAAATTGAAAGAATTTAAGATTATAATAAAAGCAAAAAATTGCAATTTTTGCATACGAGTAAATTTGAAATATTTTCATAACTTAAAAAATGTTGTTTTCTACAAAAGCCCACAAAATAAAATGACATATTGATGGATATGGCACATGCAAAAGAATCAGTTAAATAAGACATAAAAACTTTTAATTTTTAATAACAATACTAAATGGGAAAAATTAGATATATTTTTGTTCCATATTTTTCATTTGTTACTTTTATTAATTATAGTTATTTTTATAATGTAATACATTAATATTTATAAATACCCAATTTTTCTACAGTAAAATACAGCTTTAGAAGTTACTTCAAATTTTGATCATTAATGGTACTTTTAAGCAAATTTACTTTTAAAAACTATATATTTTTTGTTGTCTGTTAAAATAAATTACACATGCTATTTTTGGTTACAAAAGGGAAGGAAAGAAACTTCCTCACGAGAAAATACAATAGAGGTAATGTTTTGAGTCTTGTACAATTTTTTTATAAGATTGCTCATTTTACTGTAAATTTGTTCAAAAGTTAACAAGGTCTTTGTAGCAAGGGAATAAACCCTTTCACAAATCCTTCGAAGTTATTAAAGTTAAGGTTTTTATATTTTTATATATTCAGACCTTCAGTTCAGAGTTATTTCGAGATTGCGGTTCGCATTGATTGAGTCAGTACAGTCAGTGACTTACACCCATTTCAATTGTTATAGGATTTTGATCTCTTTTGTTTTCGTAATTTCGATAAAAAGAAATTACGAAAACAAAAGTTTCAGAATTTAGATTATTTTTCTTTCAAGTCTCTTGTCTTCGTGTTCAAAATCTTACTTGCAAGAAAAATGAAAAAAATAATTATTTTCTTCTTATCAAATTTTATTTTCCTGCTTCACTTACCGCTTTTGATTGGGTGAAAACTCAATGTAATCAGCTTTCCCTTCGACCAAATAAAAATATACAAAAATCAAGGAATTTTACCGTTTTATTTTAAATAACTAAAAGCTTACAAATTTTTTTATTTGAAAAAATAAGAAAATTAAATTTATTTATTTATTGCACTTTGATTTTGTAACAGTATGCCTTTAGAAATGATAGTAAATAAATTCTCTATAAGTTTTATTTAACTCATAAAATATATTACGTTGATTTTATGAGTTAAATAAAGCTATAATATATAATTGTATAGCTATTTTATGTTTATTGTTTTCTAAAACAAATTTTTACTATATATTTTTACTGTTTATTAAAAATACACAAAACTTAAATTTCATATATATATATAGTTAAATGCATTTGATTATGCTATGTATTTCTCGAAAAACTTTTTTGTCTCATATTTGAGACGCTAGTATTTGTTACACTGCATTTCAGCTTCATAAAATACTTTCTTATGTGAAAGGATCAGTGTTACTCTAAATTAAGAATTAAAATTTCGATTAAATTGCAGAATTAGGTTTTATAAGTCTTACTACATAGATACATATTTATATTTTACTTTATTATATTCTCAATTGAAAAATATCAAATATTCTTGCATTAGCTTGTATTTTAATTCACTTTTTATAAAAAAAAAACTTAGGATTTAAGAGCTTACAAACATTACTAAATTCAAAAGTACTTATATTAGTAGATTCTATTAGCATTGTTTAAAAAGACCAATTAGGTTTAGGAAAATGTAAGGAAAACTGTTTGAGAATAACAATATAGTTCAAGATTATCTTCAATCAAAAGCTGATATTATATTAGATTAAAATGATTTGGTTAAATTATGAGAATATGATTTATTTATTAGGTGAAATATGTTAAGTTTATTCTTAGCAATTAGGTTATGCTTTCTATATAATGATTTAAATTTATATATTATTTTTCAAAAACATTAGAACATCTACAATGAAGGAAGAATAATTTTTATCATTAACAATATTATATAAGAACTAACCATAAAAGAAAACATTACGATGAATTTTATTTTTATTACTTACGTGTACCAAAATAGCTTGCATTTTTTTAGCTTAGAGTAAATAAAAACGTAAGGCTTTAGTTTAAATCAAATTAAATATTCAGTATATAAAAAAGAGAAGCATTCCAAAGATACATAAAAAATATGCTAGATTTTAAAATTGCTTCAGAAATGAAAAGAAAATTTTGTTTTATTCCATCAGAAAGCGAAAATGTAATGAAACAATTTTTTTGACTTAGCCATGTCACTCAAATTTAGAAAGTTCTGTTTTTTTTTTAAGGCAGTCGTAAAATGGATCCTAGAAAATATTCTGCTGACTCACATATTTTATTTACAGTGTAAAAAAGAATTTCTTTACATACGTGCTTTAGTGTTTTCTGAAATGAAATATTAACAAACTATTAAAATATTTTAATCACTTTTGAAAATATCGAAACTTTATTTAGTTTTTTATACATTTTGCTTTGTGATTTTAAGAAAACAGCAGAAACATTTTAAATATTATGGTTTACAAAAGTAAAACTAATCCTTAAATATATAAGATTGTTTGATTGTACCTGATTGTTTGCTTTAACAATAACATTATCACCAAATGATAA
Source organism: Latrodectus hesperus (assembly GCA_037975125.1). Taxonomy (NCBI): domain Eukaryota; kingdom Metazoa; phylum Arthropoda; class Arachnida; order Araneae; family Theridiidae; genus Latrodectus; species Latrodectus hesperus. The sequence continues at coordinate 62,467,202 of CM075851.1, read as the reverse complement.
AAATGCTTGTATACATCTTCTTATGTGATATTTTTGGATAATTTAAGAAGGGCACCAGAAATATTTTTAATCATTGAATATAGCACACAGTACCATTACAATAGCCCCATCCCCCATAATACTAAATATTAATTTCCCCGATCATAACACTAAAAATCTTTGTATCAGTCAACATTAAATTTATCCCTAACATTAAATGTTTGTATTTAATTTAATGAGGCTTGGTTTGCTTTTCGCTCAACGGTCATTTTATGCACACGAGGGCTAATTAGACCGGGACTTACGGTTTAAAGTGGATTCCAAACCACTACAAACATCTCTGCCCAAGGTGGGATTCGAACTCATGAATTATTGAACAGAAGGCAAGAGCGAACAATTCGGCTGCCAGTTCGGCAGTTAAATGCTGGAACAGGTAAAAAATAGCTTGAACTTGTGTTCTTGAGTTATTCACATTAAATTCAGGCTTAAACTACATTTTGTTCATCCAAATCAAATGCTGTTAATTATTTTTCGCACTCTTTCCAAGTTTACTAGAAGCCTTTCCAAATGAAAAAAGTGAACAGGTAAAACCTTTTTATCGTTTGAATCACTTAAATTATCAGCTTTTATCAAATAATCTCTCATTAGCTTGTACTTATAGTTATAACATTTATTATTTGTTTAAAAGAGAATATATTAACTGCTTAGAAATTTAGTCAACATTTACAGAATTTTAAAATAGTCTATAAAAACCTCAATATCAAATGTTTAATAAAAATAACATTGATTGATAATATGTTATTTAAGTTAAACTTCATAAAATTTCCTGAAAAGTGTAAAATTTAAGTATTGCAAACCCCAAAAACAAAAGCATTAGATTTAAAACATGAACTTGATATAAAAATTCTTTTTCCTCATCTTATAAATTTTTAACTTCATAAATATTAATTTTATAAAGGTGAATGATTTATACTACTTCTTGAAAATTTCAGTATAATTTCTTCTATTAAAAATTTATTCTTCCAATTCATTGTTGTTATTGAATTTCAAAGACAGTTTTCGATTATTTGCACTTTTTCCAGATGAAATTTCAACATTTTCTATTTGAAAATAAATTTTCAAGATTGTTACACTTTTTTCTTTCAAATGTCACGAAATCAGTTTAAGTTAAATTATAAATTACCAAGATATTAATAAAAGTATAAAATGAATCAATTTTTCAATATTAACTTTAATGTTCTGATTTATAAAATTTTCTTTTCAGAGATTCCACTTAAACTAAATTAAATTTTTATATGACTACGATGATGAAATAATTTATTTTTTTGAATTTTTTAAAGTATTTAACACCCTGAAAATTATGAACTGTTCATTAATTATTGGAATACCCATTCATCTCCAAAAGAAGAAAAATAAATAATGGAATATAATATTATTATAATCTATTATATATTGTCACGTAGACGAAGTGAACGTAGTAAAGCCAATGGAAACGAAAGTGCTCAAGATTAAAAATCAAGATTTTATCATCTCAATCAGTCGCTACTTATAAACAGTTTTGGAACCTTTTAGACTTGGAAGGCTCTCAGAAAATTGGAAACTGAAATTTACATGAATTTGCGTAATTAACTTAAAGTAACAAAGCAAATAGAAATAAGTTTTTATGCAACTTGCCTTGCTTACTTTTGAACTCGCAACCTCTAGTTCTCAAGTCCGCTGCTTTACCGATTGAAAAACGAAGTCTTTGAACGTGAGGAATAATTTTCGCTACATTTCCTCCTCTTTAGGAGGAAGCAGCGTCCCGCTGCAAACTAGTTTAGCTCCTTGTAACAAGTCTGCTGGAAGTAGGCATCCCTTCATCATCGAATTGTCTTTTGGGATCAATATAAGGTTTTAATCTAAGTACATGTATGATGTCTTGTGAATTTCGACGCCCTGATTCGTTCTACACTTTCTACATCAAATGTCACGTCAGTCATCGTGTTACTCGATAAGGTCGGAAGTAACGTCTCAGAAGCTTTTAAGATACTTTCACTTTCCGTACTGGGGGATAGACCAATACTAAATCCCCGATATTGTAGCTGACAGATCGATGTCTCTCGTCATATCGGCGTTTGTCTGTAGCTTGTGCTTCGTGGATATGGAGTTTTGCTAGTTGTCTAGCTTCCTCAGCCTTGGTAATCAGATGATGCATATAACTTTCGTCAGAAGTTTCGGTATTAGATGGGAAAATTACGTCAAGAGGAGTCTGAATATCTCTGCCATTAAAGAGAAAGAATGGGCTAAGTCCCGTGGTGTCTTGCTTTGCTGAATTGTATGCAAAAATCATAAACGGTAGTGTGGTATCCCAATTTTTTTTGCTCAACGTCTAGGTACATAGACAGCATGTCCACCAGTGTTCTGTTAAATCTTTCTGTCAATCCATTGGTCTGTGGATGGTAGGCGGTCGCCAGAACATGTGAAGTCTGGCATAACTGATTGGTATTTTTAACAATATTGGCTAGAAAGTAACGTCCTCTATCACTTATCATTTCTTTGGGAATTCTGTACTTCAGTACAATTTCTTCAACTACAAATCTAGCGATTTCGGTTGCCTCAACAGTTGGTATTACTTTTGTAACTGTGAATCTAGTCAAATAGTCTGTGCAAACAATAATCAACTGGTTGCCATTTCAGGTTACTGGAAAGCGTCCAAGTAAATCTACTCCAATTTTGACAAAAGATGTGTCATGGAGTTTTATCGGTTGATGCTGCCCTGGTGGAAGTTGTGGAGGTGCTTTCTGTCTCTGGCATTCTCAACAGTGTGAAACATATCGACGTGTGCTCCTATACAGCCCTGACCAAAAGTATTTTCTCCTTATCCGGTCGTACGTTTTGGCGAAACCAAGGTGATCGGCAGTCGGGGCATCATGAAGACTTCTTAGAACATCACTACGAAGTTGTTTTGGTATCACCAAGAGCCACTGCTGTCCCATCGGATCAAAGTTTATTTTATAAAGTACACCATTTCTTATTTGATAATTTTGGTATGACTCACCTTTTTTAAGGATTCCTCTGATGGTATTCAACTGTTTATCCTTTTGTTGTTCTTTTGCGTATTCTTCAATTGCTGCGAGGGACGGGATTTCGTCATTGCTTTCAACTATTGGTTCAATGAGGGGCTTCCTTGACAGAGAATCCGCATCCGAACTTTTACAGCTGCTCTTGTAGATAATATTTATGTCGTATTCTTGTAACCTGTGTGTGTATGTGAGAGAGAGAGAGAGCCCATAGCGCCAGTTTTCACAATGGATCTTTAACGTTCATCAACGAACATAAAGAATGGTGATCCGTTACTACTGTGAAAGGTTTTCCATAGAGATACGCCCTGAATTTACTGATAGCCCAGATAATGGCAAGGCATTCCTTTTCAGCCATGGGAATAGTTTATTTCAGCTATAGTAAGGGACCTGGAAGCAGAGGCTATTGGTCTTTCCTTATTATCCTGGGTCTGTACCAGAACTGCTCCGAGGCCATAGCCGTCAGCATCTGAATATACCCTTGTTTCTACGTGTGGACGGAAATGTCCTAGCTTAGGGCCGCTGGCCAGTAATTTTTGGAGTGTTGAAAAAAATTCCTTCTGCGACGGATTCCAAGAAAAGGTTGCATCTTCCTTCAATAAGTCATGCGATCTCAGCAAAATTTTTGATGAATCGTCGATATATAAGCATAGGCCTAGAAAACTTCCGACATCAGCGATATTTTCCGGGATAGGAAACTTTGCAACAGCCACTGTTTTCTGTGGACATGGATATATTCCATGTTGATCAACTAGGTGTCCCAGTATAGTTACCTGCTTTTTTCCGAATGAACATTTGTTAGAATTTGGCGTTAACTTCGCTTCTTGGATGCATTTTCGAACTTTCCTCAATCGTATTTGATGTTCTCCGAAGTTTGGTGCGTACAAAATGATATCGTCTAGATAACAGAGACAAATATTCTACTTAAGGCCTCTTAGTTCTGTGTCCATCATCCTTTCGAACGTAGCGGGGGCATTACATAGCCCGAATGGCATAACTTTAAATTTATAAAGCCCATCTGATGTTGAAGGCTGTCTTTTCTCTGTCTTTGACGTTAACTTCTATTTGCCAGTAGCCTGACTTTAGATCCATCATAGAGACAATTTTCGAACCAGCTAAACAGTCCAGGGCATCATCGACGCGAGGTAATGGATATACATCCTTTCTGGTTATCTTGTTCAACTTTCTATAATCGACACAGAAACGCCATTTCCCATTTCTCTTCTTCACAAGCATGACTGAAGATGACCATGGGCTATTTGACGGCTGTATCTCGTCTTCTCTTAGCATTCGCTGCATTTCTTTTTCAATAACGCGTCTTTCAATGGTTGATACACGGTGCTCGATTGGTGCGTAGCCACCTGTATCGATTTTGTGCTTCATTGAACTACATCGAAATTTCCTAAAATTTCGCTTAAAATCAAAAATTCACTAAATTATTCTAATTGGTTCAATAGCTCCTGTTCCTCAGTATTGGTTAGATCAGAATCGAGAATTTCTTTTAATTGCTCTCGAGTTACCCTTTTTCTTGACTGGTGTCCATTGGAAGTTTCTTGTAGCACTTTGTCACTCAGGGAGCAGATAGTGTTATTTGCTATGGTCGTGAAAAAGCCTATATTCATCCCTTTCGGTATAAGTTGGGTTCGTCGGGAAAAAGTTTGTAACCAACACTTTACAACAGCCATTTTCAATGCCGACATTTGAAGCGGGTACAGATAACTCTTTTTTCGTACCTCAGAACTTTGCTACCAACAATCATTGCTGCATTTGCTTCCTGCAATGTTGAATTCAAAGCAGATATTTGTCTTGTTGAGTAAGCTTCAATTAAGTAATCTGATGCGGCACTTAAAGACCAATTTTATTCGTTTGAGACTGAGTGGCATGGAAGAATTTCGAAAAGTTGGAGCTCTTTATTTCCACAATCGATAACAGAGCATCGTAGGCACGAAAAATGTCCCAGCAAAGTATCATTTGACGATTAACCAGAAATTCAAATGGCTTCACAGTCTCGTTCAAGTCCATTTTTAATACACAGCGTCCAGAGGCGGCTACAGTTTTACACAAGCGGTTTTCAATATTGGTCCATTATTAATAAACATAGGAGTATTTATTATCACGGTAATTCTTCGAATATGACAGAATAATCGGCCCTAGAATCAACGAGGGCTTTTATACACTGTCCATTCGCGGTGATATAGGTGGTGTTCTCTTTTAACTTAGCTGTGGTGTACGTCGGAGGATTTTCTTCCTCTGCGGCCTTACCTCCTGCACAGGTTGCCCGAGTTAGTTTTCCTCATTGAGTCGGCGTGGAGAAAACTGGAACGACGTAATGGGGACTGCGGCTCTCGGCAGTTGAGGGAACGTTGTGGGTAAGGTAAACTGCTCCTAATTCTGAAGAAGTAGGCTGGGCATAATCATTGTCGAAGTTACCAAAAGAGTCGTTGTACATATCTCGTCGAGGGTTGATATTCCTACTCGCTCGTGCATTTTCAAATATTTGGCGACCCTCCAAACAATACCTTAGCTTATGCCCTGGTCTCCCGCAATGGTAGCAGAGGGGCACATTATTGTCAGTCTTCCACAAGTCTATTCTGCATTGAGGAGTGGATCTGTTGGTGGTTTCATCCCTATGCTGCGGCTGGATGGAATCAAACGTGGAGGAGTGGTTTTGTTTCTCCTTGCACCTGTAAGTGGTGCTAAAACATCCATGACTTCTTCCCGCACCACAGTGGCAATGTCACGTGGTGACCCAGTTTCGTTGCTACTGTAGCCCTGTATTTTAGGCATGAGGTTTTGAAAATCTTCCCTGACAATTGTACGTTCTAATGACCTGAGATCTGTGGCATCTATTTCAGCCGACACCACGAAGACATTAGGTAGCCTCTGAAATCGTGATCAAAAGATACGTTTTCGTCGAAGGCTTTCTATATGACGGCATCGTTTTACGAGAGCATCGATGGTCTCATATTTTCGAAATGACAAAATCTGGTAAAGGTCTCCTGCAATACCCTTCATGAGATGAGCCAGTTTCTCGTCTTCGGGCACAGAGGGGTTAACTTTTCGGCACAAGGAAAGTACATCTTGAATGGAAGATTCAGATGTCCCACCAATTTGTTGTGCTCGGGTGAGTAGCATTCTTTCAGTTTGCGTTTAATATCAGCAGCATGGGAAAACGTGTTTTTCAGCAAATTCTGAAAAACAGTCCAGTCAGTGAAGGTGTTTTATTGTTATCCAATCATTTACCAGCTGTTCCGGTGAAATAAAAGATGACTTTTGCTAGACACATTTGGTCGTCCCAGTGATTATAATTCACTATATTATCAAAATTCTTGTGTCACCTGTTAGTGTCTTCTTGGTTGTCCCCAGAGAATATACAGGGGCTTCTGGGTAGTTGATAGTTCAAAATTGGAACTGGTGCGATGTTACTCGGACCAGAGCTGGCCCCAACTGAGAGAGCTTCTGATCATTTTCCCGTCCTTCAGCCATCATCTTTAATTGTCTTGCCGAATCCGGTAGGAGACCAAATTCAGGAGCGAGACCTCGAATGCGTCGTCTTTGGCGTAATTCTTCCGTTGTAGTAACCAGCGCTTCCACCAATCTATAGCTTAGATGATGTGAACGTAGAAAAGCCAATGGAAACGAAAGAGTTCAAGATTAAATTAAGATTTTATCATTATTATAATCTCAATCAGTCGCTACTTATATACAGTTTTGAAACCTTCCAGACTTGAAAGGCCCGCAGAAAATTGGAAACTGGAATTTACATGAAATTGCATAATTAACTTAAATTAACAAAGCAAACAGAAATTAATTTTTAGGCAAAACTTGCCTCGCTTGCTTTTGAACCCACAACCTCTGGCACACAAGTCAGCTGCTTTACCAACTGAGTCACGAAGTCCTAGGTCGAGAGGAATAATTTTCGCTACACTATATTGAAAACATAAATTGTTTTGTCAATTTTGTTCATGCTATAGGAACGGAGTAGTAATGATAAGATGAATCCTTCATTTTTGTGCATAAAATTATTTTAAGTAATTGCGCATATTTAATGAAAGCATTGAATTTAATATCATAGAAATAATTAAATTTTTACCTTCACATGATTTGATAACACATGTTTATTAAGTTTTACAGCATAGTTCCGTACAATAATTAGCATTTTATATTTTATGATTAATCACATATGTTTATCATTATATAAATAATCTTTCAAATAGTTTTATAAATATGTATACATCAAAAATGTTGTATCAAAAATAAGAATGTAATTTTAATAATTTTAGAAATTTGATGTACTTAAAATAATTATTTTCTATTGATAAGTTTTAATATGCAAATATATAGCTTTTGTCGTAGAAATCTTTCATAGTAAACAAAATAAAAGATATTAAAACTTATCTATTTCATAATTTCTTATAAAATGGTACCTTTTTAATTTTTTAAAACATTATATTTGGAGTTGTTAAACTTATACTAACTGACAAGATTATCACCTAAGCATATTTTTTGCATTACATTTTGAAATCTAAAAGCATCTGAGATGTAGAGATAGCATTTGCTCAAAGTTTAAATTATTTGAAATAATAAGAGATTTTATTTTCAGGTTAATTATTGCATTTTCATTTAGAACAAGCATTTATAAAAAAAACTTTTAAAAATAAGCAAAATAAGCAATTTTTTAACCCGCAATACCCATACTATATGAAGATGCGTGTTTTATAATTTTCAAATGCATTTTTTATTAAAAAGTTTTCCGAAATTATCATTACTTCTTAATAACCATTCAACATGATATTAATATAAATTAAGAAGTGTGCCATAAGTAATAAATTGTTATGACATAAAAAATTCCAATTTCCGATAATTAATTTACCGATATAATCAAAAATATTTTTACAAAGTCATAATAAGATTCCATTAAAAATAATGAGAATTAATTTGAGATAGTATGTTTTAATTTCATTTTGCATCACAATTATTTGTTTCATACATTATTTTAATAACATTACATTAATTTTTTCACATTAGTATAATATTTGATTTAAGAAAAGTAATCAATATGAAGATTTAAAAAGAGACTATTTTATATGAATAGCCGTAAAAAGAAGGAATTTATCATAAATAAAAAATTCGGTTAAAATATCGAAAAGGAGAAAGTTGTTAAGTTTCTTGTGTATTCATATTTTAAAAGCAGTGACTGGACAATATAATTCTAGTGCTTGTAATTTATTTTCAAAAAGGATCCTTTTCAAAAAAAATTATATTACAGCACAGCAAAATAACATTCACATAAGCTATCAACATGATTATTGGAAAATGGATCAATGATAAAATCAATTTATTTTGGTTTAAAAAAGGTCTTCTTATAGTAAGAAATTTTTAAAATAATTTTTTTACCATTTATAATCAGTTTGTTATATTGAAATGAAAATAAAGAAAAATTTTAAATCTACATTGCTTACTCACTGCCCTAATTAAAAGTAAATCTCACTAAAATAATTTTCTAGTTTAAAAATAAAAAAAAATGGAGATAAATATTAGAAGTGCTAAGAACTTAAAAAGTTAATCAATACATTGAACACAATTAGTACTTAGCAATGCTGTTTTTTCAAATTTATTAATTTAAGCTTTTAGAGAAATAAAGAAACTTTTTTTTTACAAATTTTTAAGTTATAAAATTATTTTTGAGATTCCTTTAGAAATATATTGCCTTAAATATTTTTAAAATGAAGTTGAGAACTAGAGGTACATTACATAAAGTACACAAAACTTAAAATAATATTAACTGTATGAAAATATGTAAGCAATAGACTTTCATTATATTTCAAGTAAGCAAATTTTTATGAAATATAGTTTTTCCTTATAAGACAGATGTAACAAACTGAATACAAATCTTAAAGCTGTTTTTTCACCGGAAATAAAATTTTGAACTTCATTCAACTACATATTTTGGAGGCATTTGATTTATTGAAGAAGATCTAAGAAATAAATATATTTCCAGAAACATGCAATTTTTTTTTCACTGGTTCAACAGAATTTTTTAAGAATGTGTCTAAAATGCTTATTTTATGAATCCTTTACAGTAAAAATTTGAAATATGAAGTATATATAAAACTATAATACTTACTAAAATTGGAAAATAAATTCTGAAAATCACGTTAGTTGCTTATATTAGATATTATTTGGTGCAAATGGAGAACTTGTTAACATTATTATTTACATGATAGAGAGAATATATTTCTAGCTGAATAAAATTTTTATACAGGTACGTGAATTTTCCTCCAAATAAACATGTAAATTATTCCTGTAATTAAATCAATGCAAACACATTACCTCAAAAGTTTCATTTCAAGTTAGGTTTTAAATGGTCATCACTATTAAGAAAAATTTTAGTATATCTACACACACACACAAATCATATAATAGCACATTATTTCATATAACATCTGTTAACATACATATTGTAATGTATTATAAATATCCATGTTCATAATCATTTCTTTTACTATGCTATTAAAATTATATTAATAGACATCTATCTAAATATCTATTAACAAATGTCGATAAATCCTGTTAATTCTTATTAGGCAACTGTGTATAATTATTATAAATAATTATTTTGCTTACATAATATTATTGATAAATATAATTAAAAATCTTTCCTTTTTCTTATTTTACTGAAAATAAATCGAAAATTTATCTGGAGTTTGTTGAAATTTTAGTAATTTTCTTTGAAGCTATATAAATTTATTTACTTCCTATTTCTATGAAAACTACTTTTAATGTCAAAATATAAAGATTTTTAAAATTTTAAAATAACATTTAATTTAAATTATACTGCAGGAAGTTCTCTTTGATAAAAAATGTTATTTTCCTATATTGAAAACCATTTAAAACCCGTTGTTATTATTGAAATAAAGTTTCGGCTATTACTAAATGTTATGCGAATGAAATAAGTTTCTTTTGTGGGTTTAAGTAATTGTGTGGAATAAGGTATTTGAGAATATTTTTAAAATAATGTTACTTTCCATGAATGCAACTATGTAATAAAATATTTACAATGAACTAGGTCGAAAAACTCGTTGTTTAAATGTATATAAATATGCAAATTAATCACAAAACAAATTAGAATTTTCTGAGGGACAATGAGTAAGTAATGCTTTAGATATCAAGAATATATGAAGTTTAGTCTAATGTATATATTCTGTTGGAAAATTATTTGATTATTTGTAAAAATGTCAAAAGTTTCCTCCAAATATTCTTCGTTTCTTCAGAATATTGTCTGTAATTTGTTATATAATAGATGAAGTGATATTATAGGCATATATATAAATAACTAGAAACAGTTGTTAACTGAAATAGTATTTATTAAAGGTAATTTTGTTAGAAACATTTTTGAGTGAAATTTTATTTTTGTTTAAAATATATCAAATCAAATATATTAAACATACAAGGTTTACGTTTTCAAAAACTATGTTAGACATTGAAGAAAAACAAGCAGATCAAAGAAATAAAAGTTTGCATTTTATCTTTGTGGCACAGTTTATTCAACTATTAATGTATATTTTGATTATAAAATCTTCACTATTCTATGAAAATAAATAGTTTTAACATATTTTCATAAGTTTGTGATCTTACAATCAATTAATTTTTCATAGAAAATACTGAGAGTTTTACTAGATTATATTTTAAATTCTGAATTTTTGTGAATTTTATAAGAGGACAAATTTCTTTATCACTAACTTAGAATTCAGAAATGTCTTTTAATTATGTAACGAGTCAAATTACACCAAAATGCATTAATATTGCTTATATTTTGTAACTTCTAAGATAGTAAATTAAATTTTTATTATAAAAGTGTGTCGAAATCTACAAAATGAACATTTTATCTTTCAAACTAATTTGATTTTCAGGAATAGAATTTGATTAATGTACTCGAAAATTTAGTTTATTGGTTAATTCCTTATTATTAACTTAAACTAACAAAATTAAGAGAGAGAGAATTAAACCTTTGAAAATTTGTGAAAAATATTCTTAAGTACTACTAAAGAGAGTGAAAGATAAAAGCAGAGAGCGAAAGGTATAAGGAAAAGATGTTGAAACATTTTTATATTGTTAATAATTTAAAAAAAATGAAAATATTTTTTAAAAAAGTAATTATTACTGAACAAATGAAAGATGAAATCATATTGAGAGATATTTTATAATTAAAAATTTGCAATCATATTTGCTTATTGAAGAATAATTTTATATCGATTAATATTTTGTTTATTTTAGTTGAGAATAAAAAATTATGCATTGACTTCTTTTTACAAATTAAAAAAAATAATAAGGCAATTGAATTTAGGATAGTAATTTTATTGCTATAATTATTCGTGTTTATTAAATTTCGTATATATAAAAATGGAATTATTCTTTTAATTGTCTAATAGAGCTTTTTAAAAAATTCGTTATTTTTTCAAGTATATAAAATTTTTGATAATGAAATTTTGCAAATTTAAAATTTATATATATTTTTATACTGAAACGCATTCTTAATATATTTTAATTTTTATAATAAACGCAAATTTAATTTTTATAATAAAAAAAAATTATAAAAAAATTAATGTTTTCTCCTCTTTTCAAAAAATATGTTTTGATATTCTTTCAAACTTTTTTATTTCATTTCAGGAATATATTGTAATATTTTGAAATTTGTGAGGCGAAAACACTCAATCATACTTTTAATCTTCAGTCAATATTAAATTCTCAAAGTAATTGTTAGTAAATCTTAGATTACACCTGATCAATATAAATTGCTATTTGGTTATCTGATAAGAATCCTCTAATTCTTTCAATTATAATGAAACTTTTCAGTTGCAAATAAGAAAAATCATAGCTCTAGTGAGTTTTATTATAAATAATGTATACATACATGCGTATATATATATATATATATATATATATATATATATATATATATATATATATATATATATATATATATATATATATATATATATATATATATTTTTAAGAGATATTTTAATATAACTAAAATTTTATTTTTCCCTTCGAATATCAGAAGCAAAATATTACTTATAAAATGAAATTAGTTTTATTAAACTAAAAACATGTTATTACGTCGTTTTCTAACATCGTTTTAAATAGCTTGAAATATTTATTTTTCATTAAATTAGTCAAGTTTTCTAACTTTGTGGTTTTTTTCAAATTCAATCATCAGCTACTTCTAAATTTTATACAGAATTGAATTGACGATAATATGCAATTTGCATACCCTTAAAAGCCAAATGATCCCATTACTTTCTGATGGAATTCCAGCTTTCTTTCTACAGTGTATTTTATTTATATTTTTTCTTTCTACAGTGTAAATCAATGTATTATCAATATATTGTTAACATATTCTTAATAGGAAAAAAAATTAATCAAAATATATTAAAGATTATCATTACATATGGATATAAAATTAATCTTAGAGAATACTAATGTTTAATATTGATAAATATGCTCAATAGAAAATGTAGAATCCTCTTTTGGCTCATAGTGCGCTCGCGCGCGCACACACACACACACACACACACACACACACACACACACACACACACACACACACACACACACACACACACACACACACACACACACACACACACACACACACACACACACACACACACACACACACACACACACACACACACACACACACACACACACACACACACACACACACACACACACACACACACACACACACACACACACACACACACACACACACACACACACACACACACACACACACACACACACACACACACACACACACACACACACACACACACACACACACACACACACACACACACACACACACACACACACACACACACACACACACACACACACACACACACACACACACACACACACACACACACACACACACACACACACACACACACACACACACACACACACACACACACACACACACACACACACACACACACACACACACACACACACACACACACACACACACACACACACACACACACACACACACACACACACACACACACACACACACACACACACACACACACACACACACACACACACACACACACACACACACACACACACACACACACACACACACACACACACACACACACACACACACACACACACACACACACACACACACACACACACACACACACACACACACACACACACACACACACACACACACACACACACACACACACACACACACACACACACACACACACACACACACACACACACACACACACACACACACACACACACACACACACACACACACACACACACACACACACACACACACACACTAAAACTTTTTTTGATTGTAAAAATTATTTTTTTCTAGAAAGACATAAGAAGAAGATAGAAAGGAATTCATATACTTGTTTTGATAGAATAAAATTTCTGTTAGAGATATTGTGAAATGTTTCGTTATAAAGTTTTCTTTCTCTGATCTGAGTACAGAGCGACATGTGTAAAAGAAATCAGGAACTCCAACAAGACGATTTCAGTTGCAAAAAGAAGACATTCATTCAGAGTAACTATTGAGACTCATTTTATTGTTTCTTTACTTCTAATGTAAAATGAGTTGATGATGATAATCTGACTCTACTAATTTTTGATGAATACCCATTTAATTATTATTGTGATTCTAATAGGTGAGAGTAAGTTAATTCATTCACACCAGTCATAATGAAAACCCATGAAAAATTGATTTTATTTCTTTCTTAATGATAATTTTAAATTTTCTTGTGGTTAATGAAGAGTAAACATCCACAAATTTGATTATGATTGTGAGAAAATAATAGATAGATGACTGTTTCCAGTTGTACCAGGTAATATCAGTTAGGTAAAATGAATTATTCCAATTCAATTTAAATACTCTTAAAATATTTTTGGCTTCTTTTAAAATTTTATGTAAAAACGTATTAGCTATTAAATTTGTTATCATAGTCTTTTCATTTTCATATTAAAAATAATGATCAATATTGTTGGTTTCGGGGATCATTGAAGTCATCGTGATAAAAAAAGACTTAGGAAATTAAGAAGCCGTTGCAAAATATGCAATTTTATTTTTATGAACATTGATATTCAAATGTTCAAAATAGTTTGTTTAAATATTAAACAAATAACTTATTTGTTTAATATTTAAATAAATAATTTTTAATTTTATTATTAATTAATTAATTATTAAATTATTAATTTAATTTAAATTATTAATTTAATTCCTTCACTTAAATTACTTTCAAGTATTTATTTTTTTCTCATTTCAATGATTACTTCTTTCTAAATTTGAATCAACTGTCCAAAGTCAGAAAAATTGGAACAAAATTATGACAAAGTATGAGACACGATAATGTTATCCTGTAACTCAAATTTTAGAGGAAAATTAATTTCTCCTTTCATTTTAATTAAAAAAATTAGTTAAAAATAAATTTTTAACTGGGAAGAATTTTATGTAAAAGTACTTAGTTCAATATCTTAAGGAGTACAATTTATAAAATATTTTATAAAATGAGGTCATGAAAAGATTTATATAGATTTCAGTTTTATTCTGCGTTAGTTTTATATTTGAAATTGAAGGAATATTATTAAAACATATATTTTTGAAATATATTTTTTGAATGTTATAACAATGAATAAATATGTTTATTTTATTTTTGAATTTAGATCAAAAGATGCAAACAATTCAAACTAAGAATTTAAATTTTTGAATTGATGTTTTTAATGAGAATGTTAATCGATAACTTATAAAAAATATAATTTTTAAATGATCACATTTTAAATTCTTTTGCGAGTTTCGTTAAAAAATCATTGTCGATTTTATTCTTGGTCAGCCATAAAAAGGTGAATGAAAATTTATTTTTCTTTGGTGAAGTAAAAGTAAAGAAAAGAAGAGAAAACATATCCTTCCAATATAATATATGAGTGTTCGGCAGAGAAGTATAAAATTGATGAAATCTATTTTCTCCAAGAATATTCTGTGTACACTTTTGGAGAAAATCTCACTTTTTAATATAATTCTTTCTTTTTCTTTTCATTTATTTTTTGCTGACTTTCAAAAACTGGAAATATTTCATTTTATTATTTATCATGCTTTGAGTATACTTTTATATCATTTGTTAAATTTTCTTTTATACTTAACATTTAAAATTTTTACAGTTATGTGTTCGCTTAGTTTTTTCTTATGATGAAAGTATTTTTAATATATTTTTATATTCTGAAAATAATAATAGCTAGCAGAGTTTGAAATAAGGATATTTAACTATTAGAAATTGTCTAATATAAAGGAAATAAATTACTTACTGTGTAATTAAATTAAAATAGTATTCTATGTTTGGTTATAGAATCAGTTTTAAATATGGGATGCTAAGTAATTTTGAATTATACTTGAATGTATTTTTACTTAGATGTACATGTATATCTCTCTGCACGCACACGAATTAGGGTAGCCTTGTAACAAATTGAGTATATCTTCTAGCATCTAGGAATTCCTCGAATGTATAAATGCATTTTTATCCTTGTAGTAATAAACAAAATAATAAGAAATATATATTTTGGGAATACACAACAAATTTTGTCAGTGGTAAAAATAAAAATGTTTGAATATATTATTTAATTTTAACAAGAATGCAACAACAATATTAAAAAAATAATAAAAACTTAAAAGAGCATGGATCATATAAGGAAAAAGACTATTAGAAAAGCGTAAGAAGAACGCAAAAGTCAACGCAAAGAGAATTCGTAAACTATGTGGAAAAATAAAGCAATCCATGAAATTTTTTTAAAGATATTTACATCTAAATATGATCTGAAGTAGGCAGTTCCTACTGAAAATCACACGAATTCTGAAACATTTTAAGTCAATAAACATAATTTAAAAAAATATAGTAGATGATGTTTCTAGTCTCAAATTTCTAGGCGCGAGTTACTAGTCTCAAAATTCACCATCATTTTGTGATATAATTAAAGAGGTTTTTAATATTGTGATTATGTGTTTATTATAAATGTGAGTTTAAAAAAATCATGAATCGTCATGTATAATTACACAGGCGTTATTATAATACCAAACATTTAAACTAAATATAGAATAAATGTATTCTTAATTTTTGTCAATTTTAATTTATCATGCGATCATCATTTATTTAAAATATTTGTTTTTCTTCTAAGAAAAAATTTAATCCGCAAGACTTAATCAATTATTTTAAAATATTCAATTATATTTAAAACAATATGAAGTCCTTGATTTAATAATTTTATAGAATTATTAAAATTCAAGAAGATTATGATAATATGCCATTATAATGAAATATTACATTAGATAAAGTGTGTTTAATCAACTGGTTCAAATGCTGATGTAAATGACATTGTCTCTATGCTGTCTCATGTATTCATACAAAGAAAATTAGAAGATTAGAAGCATTTGCTCAAATTAAAAATATTATTGCGAAAACAGAGTATTATATATTGGTTATCTTGATCGATTATCAAATAAAAATTCCTTGGCTCGTAATAAAATAATGTTATACATTTTTAATAACGAATTAAATATAGGAAATTGTTTATACATTATAAAAATTGGAATACAATCTCTTCAATAACTTCTTTAAAACAGTAAAAAAATTATTGCCATCAAATTCTATTGCGTAAGGAAAATGAATGTGTGTTAAAATGGATTAAATTAGTAATTTTTAATATAGATTAACAATCTATGAGGTGTCAAATTATATGCAGTTAATCCTTTACTTATGCTTATAAATATTATTTTTAGTTTGGAATAAAATATAATTCATTCTATAAATTTATCATAATAGTTTTAATTTCTAAGCAGCTTTCCAAGTCTTATGAAAGTGAATAATATCATTACACAATATCAATTCTAACAAATGTTGCATGTTAGAGAAGAAAAAAATTTATACATATATACTTAACAATAGTTATCAGTTCTAATAAATTATAATAAGTATAAGCAACGAAGAATTATAATACATTTTAATTTTGTTATTATCATTTACTGAAAGGGAACGTTGTTTAATTTTAATTAATTGCAGAAAATGTTTTTAGATGTTAAAGGTTATATACTTCGCAAACATTGATATATTTACTCATAATAATTTTAAGATAATGAATTTTGAGTATTTTTTTCCTGTTAAAATTAACAGTTGATTCAAAATAATTGTTGTAATATTGTAATATATGGATTGTAATGGATGGATGTAATGGATTATTTTCAAAATAATCTAATTAAAACTAGGGTTATAAGTATACGTAAACTGTTTGAAATAAATAATAATATAAAGATTTTATGAATTAACTTGTCAGAAACAAATTAAATTTTCACTTACAAAATATCTGTTTTAGCATGGAAAACAATTTTCTCGAAATAAATAAACAAAAAACAGTTCTAACATTGCAGCTTGTGAAGAGATTATAAAAAATTAATGCCTATATGAAAGTATCAACATGCTCTACTATCTGCCATGTTAAAGTTAATTAATGTTTGCATTATATTTATAATTTAAAAAATGTCACATTATATAATTCATTTGGCTTTTCTTTTAATGAAAACCAAATAAATTAAGTTAAAACATTCTCGATGAATACCAAAAATTATTAAATTTTTTAATCATAAAATAGTTATGACTGCTGTCAAGAAAATTCATTTCGAAAAATTAATTTTATGAAAGAATCTTAAAGATGGTTAAAAGCTGAGCTAATATCAAATTACATTTACCTTAGGTTTCTAAAAATGAAAAATTAAATTTTTAATATAATGTTATTAAAGTTATAGTAATTAAAATTACTAACAACACACTCAAGTATTTTTGATGAATAAAAGTTTATGATTTTGTTTTAACTAAACGCTTATACATATTTAAATTCCGATTCAATTATCTTTATATATGTATACACATGAAATTTTAAGTACACAAACACATGCATACATATGTACATGTACACAATGCCATATGCACTTAAAATTAATAAGAATCTCTTATTCATCATCTATCAGGCATTGGCAAAACTAGCTGTAACTTAATAATATATTTAATATAATAATTTTCTTAAAATAAATAATTTAATCATTATATGGCAATAAAAGTAAATTTAAACGTATTCAAATTCTATTTATAATTTAAAATTAACTTTAAATTAAGTTATACAACATAAATCAAGATTTAATAGATTTAAGAAAATTTAATAGATGGTAGAAACTATTCCAATTACAGTAGCATTAATTAATTTCTTTTAATAGGGTCCCCTTTAATTTGAGCTACAATGATTTTAAAAACTTGAAGGATGCATATTGTTTCAGAAACATAAAATTGATTATATTGCTGGTTAAGTAAACTAGCAAATGAAGCATTTATTAATGCTGAATAAAGGTTACATACTTCTTAGTAAGAGTGATATATTTTTGATACTTCTTTACCAGCTAGAGATCTAAATGAATTAGGATGCAATTAATTAAATACATTATTACTTTAAGACATTCTTTTCTTTGATTAGTTACATTGTATTCACTTTGAGAATCTCTGGAATGGCGTTATTTGATGGAATTTTGTAATTCTTTTTCCAATTACGATGATAGGAAACGTTGTCTACGAAAAGACGAGAAAAATTAATGATAATGAAAATTTAAATCTAAGAATTGAATAAAAACTTGAGTGAATTGTATAGTTTGAGATAAATTGCAATGAAACATGTTTCATTACGTGTCTAAAAGAGTCACTATTTCTTAATTTCTAGTATAACCTTGTAAATTGAATTTTTCATTTTCAAATAAATTCCAATATAGTATCCCCATTAATTATAGGATAATCAAAACCATTAAGAAAAGTAACAATTAAAATCTAATAATATTAATTATTTAGCACAATACTATATATTTTTTATTGTATAGTAATGGCAATTTCACATTTGTGATATTTACACTATAGCTTCTTTGAAGATTAAAATATTTTTGATTATATTAAACATGCACATTAAATACTTTGATGGAAATGAGAAGAAGAGATATAATATCGTAACTCATCCATCAAAAGATAAGTTTTATGATTTTTGAAAAATTGTTCAAATTCTATGTCCGTACGTACTATAGAACATTCTATCCCTGATATCTAATAAGAACACACGATCATACATTTTTAATCATTGATCCTGTATCTCTTTTAGAGAGATTCACAGTTTCTGCAAGTTTGCGTACTATCTTATCTGTCACCAGAAAAAATATTTTAATGCTCTTACATGATCATTTTTTCATTGCAGCTTTTCATTTAAGTCAGAAATGATCTTCTGAAACGACGTTGCCATCTTTACAGTTATTCTTTTTCTCATTCGATTTTAACCGACTCAGCGGCTCAGAAAATTTCAAGAATCTGCGAAAAATATTTCCTCTTTAAAAGCAGATGTACTACTTTTACCCTTTTCCCTAAACTATACAAAAATCGTCGACTGTTTCCCATTCTCATTGGGAACATTTCCTACCCCCTGAAAACTGTCACATCGCTCAATTTAGAGGGAGGGGATGTCACTTACTACTAACTACCCTATCTAGGGTTGTATGTATTTGCCAGAAAGAATTGTACATCCCAATAAAAGTGGTTAAAACGAAAACGTATATCTTTTTTTGTATAAAACTTAAAAAGCAAAAATTATTAATAAATAACTGTTTTTTGTGTAATTGAAAATGTTTGAAGATATTCCTCAGTGTTTTTAGGTTGACTTGGTAAATAATATGAAATTCAAAGAAAAATGGTATCCACAAATTATGATGTTTTAGATTTCTTACGCAGTTTAATTAAGAAAGTTGCTTGTCACATTTTCTTGTATATTTATCATTTTCTGTATAATGGAAATTTCTCTTTTTGAATGAGACACAGAAGCTTTTCAAATTTTTATTACAGTAAGATAAAATAATGTTAGTAAAAATACATTTTCTCACATTATATTTTTCTTAACACAAACAAATATTTACTTTATATGAATACATCTATGTAAGTAATTAGTGTGGTGTTTATATGAAAATAAAAGGCTTAATTATTTTTCAATTTTTATAATGTTATTTTCAAAAACATTAATAAAAGCTTTTTAATTTATTCATCTATAAATGTTTTGAGTTTAAACAATTAAACATAACATTAGAAAATTTGCATAACATTGTGAATAAATGTGTGTAATGTTCTTGGTTTATACTATATCTGAAAAATTACTTTCACTTTATATTTAAATATTTGGAAAAGTTTTTTAGCTCAAAAAAATTAAATATTTACAAAAAAAGGATTAATTTTCATTTCTGTATTATTGTATATGAAAATAAAACTATTTAATGTAAAATACATGTAGATAAACTTGCATTAACATTGTTCTGTATAAGAAATTTTAACACATTATATTTGCTGATTGTGTACTTTCTTAATTATGATATTTCTTATATATTTACATTCTAAAACAATATTATAAAATCATTTATTACTTTTACAATTTTTTTTCTTTCATATTAAAAAAAACATTATTTAGATATTTTTAAATTTCATAAATATCAAAATATATTCTCTATAGATCTAAAAATCATTCACGATAACGAACCTTTGCTAGGAATAACGTACTTTTGAAGGAGAGGGTAGGAATGAAACAAGGTGAGAAAAAGCAGTTTCTCATATGTCTACTTCAACTAGAGTAATCGATAAAATCCCCTTTCATTCCATCTGTAACTAAATGGAAACATCTTTAACCACACAGGAAGCCACGTGTGCAGTGAATTATCTTCCTTGAAACGAAGTCCTGACGTATATACAGGGGATATATGGGAAGCTGTTTGAAACAGTACTGTTAATAGTCGAATACTTGTAAAAATTGTAGAGAAAATAAATTTAATACCTCATCCTTTAGTATTCAACTATCTGTGATATAAAAAACTTCGCAAGGTTTTAAGGAAAGGAAATAATTAAGTGAAAAATGTTTTAATACTATACGAGCTATTTATAACTACTGCTGCATAACAAAAAATATAGTAGTATCAATATGATAGAAACAAAATGATACAAAACAAATTTTGCTTATCAAATCATAAAAGATTACAAGAATCCTATAAAAATTTTCAACTTTATAAATATTCTCTTTTTTATATAAGTTTGGTAGAATTTTGAATAGAAAATTTCCAAACAGCAATTTATTTTAAATTTTAAAAATTCTGAAAACAGAAAATTTCAAAAATTGCGTTAATAATTCAAATTTAATATCCTTGATTGCATTTCAACTACATTTTATTTTTTGAAAGAATAATTTTATTTCAGTTTTTGTTATTTTGTATTGTTAACATTAACATTAATAAACGATTTAATGACTTAACAGATAAATACCTAAATCCGAAGTTAAGTCTGAAAATTTCAATTTAATCATATAGTTCCTTTTTTAAAAATTATCTCAAATGTTTTCAAAATTCAAATGAATTTTTACGTATAAAAAATGCAAGTATTCTTTTCTATATTGTAAGGTCGTTGAAATGGGAGCCGGCGTACAAAAAAGTTTATATAAAATGTGCTTAATAACAGTATTATGCTTTCAATATAATGAATATCACAAAGTTATATATCAAGAATAAAAATCGAAAAATATTATCAAAATTGAAAAAGTAATCATTATTTAAATTGACAGAGGATATATTCTTAAGACTTGAAAAGCTAAACAACAAAAATTTTTATAAGCATTTATTTTTCTATTCTTAATATTTATCTATTACTAGTTTAGAAAAACATTAATGTTTTAGATTATCACAAATTTACTTAAGGCGAAAAAGTTATGTTTGGTATCGAAAGATTACTTTTTTATTTATTTATTTATTTTATAAATTCAGAGCACGCCTTTAATTCTAAATTGATCAGTTTTATGAACGTTAATGAATATTCAATAATGAATCTTTTTTATAATTATATTTTTAGATCATCATATAACTAATGTACTATAAGTTTGCCCTGAATTTGTTAACTTTCTTTAATATGGTTTATTTTTACTCAAATAAATAACTCCATATTCCTATAAAAAAGATTAGCTAGCAATTTAAATATTGTATTAATATATATTATATTTTATAATAAACAATGATTATTTTGCGAGCTCAAATTCATATGTATTTTAAGAAAATAAATAATTTTTTTCATAATTTGAACAGCTAATTAATTTATTTCTAAGCCAATATCTCATTTTGAACTTCATTTTATTTCTGTAATCAATTTTGTCCCTTTAATATAATTAATCATATTTATGTCATCTATATCTTGTTATCGTTAATTCAGATTGTAACAACACAACTAAATTTAAACATTCTATGATTTCTGTAGTCGTATAACTTTAGCATACTATTTCATTCAGATGTGATGTGTTCTTTGCTTTCAAAACTTTAATTTTTTAAAAAAGAAGTTTATTTGAAATATGTAATGCGTTTTTTATATTTTAAAATTTAAATAACACAATCAATCGTATATGGAATTTACCATTTTATGTTTCAAAGATAAACCAGAAAAATTAATTTTTAATTCAAATAAGAAGAGTAAAGTAAATATATAACCACATTTTACAACAAGAAATTCTCTGGTTAAGATTATTATATTTAAAAATTTCTTTTATACCTAATATGGATCGCGTTAAAAGATAATTATTTGTAAAACTAACGTATTAATAATTTGCTTATTTTAAAAATAAATTTGGTAATAAAATAATTATTTTCTGTAGGTTAAAAATTTAATTGCTTAGATTGTAGCATTAGTATGATTTCGATTCACTAATACACTATTTCGATAGGATCATTCCATTTCACACACCTTCTAAAATAGAAGAGCTAAAAATATTTTCTGCATTAAAAAGTTTAGCTCATCTTTAAATATAAAATTCCATTATTTTGCTTCTGAACAGTTTACTGTTTAAAAATTTGATTATTTATATTCCTCCTAAATCTATTTTGTTTTAAATCTGCAATAAATTTCTAGTAAGGAATTTTATTTTATTAAATATTATCGTTACGTCATCTAGAAAAATTATTACATGTATGCAAATAAAAAAATATATAGAATAAAATAATTTTCACAGCAGAACAAAGCTAATATCAGAAATATTGTAGTTTATTTTTTAATCGAGAAAATTTCTAATATAGTAAAATTTTTAAGAAATAGTATCTTTTTAATATTGATATATTAAAATAATGACTTTATATGGTGCAACAGTAAATAGTGTTGATATATTTTTCAATATTATGTTTCATTAAAAAGAAATAACACATGTATAATATTCTTGGCTACACACTTATGAGACAATCATGTTATACTATTGCCTTAAGATGATACTTCTGTTTTATTATCAACATTTGAAGTGTATGTAAAAAGAAATTAAAGTAATAACGAAATAAAAAGCAATATGCAGAGAGTAAACTTATTAGTAAATTTTTTCCTAATGCACAAAAATAAAAACGCAAATTAAATGAATTTTAGTCATTAAGGTAAATGTTATTTATTATGGACGACACGTCGATTTTACTATAACAGCCATGAGCTCTTTCACTGGAAATTAAATAATTTCCATTTACGAAATTTATTTGTTTATTTCAGTCATAACTAGTCGATAAAAAATGCCGTCAAAAACAATAAAAACTGAATTAAATTAACTAAGATGTAAGAAATAATTAGCATAAGCAGGAAAATTATTAAAATTTAACTTAGAAAAGAAGGCAAGCTCGTTAGTAATTTAAAAGTACATATGGATTTAAAATTTTTGTGTAATAAAATCGTCTAATTCAATTAGCTTAGGAACTAAAATTAAAAATAATAATGTATAAACTTGCATTTTATTTCTAAAGCAACAAATTTATAGATTATTAAATTTTAAAGTTGAATCTTGGCGAAAAAATAATCAGTATTTTAGATATTTGGCGTAAAACTCAGGCTGAGTTGTAGTTTTCAAAGAAAAGTCTCCAAGGAGTGTGGTTTGAGTGATTAAGACCGATCAATCAAACCACCGATTAGGGGGAAAGCAAAAATAAGTGGTTTCTACTATGCGAAAATATACGTCGCGGCCGCTTTCGGTGAAAACTCTGCGACGTATCTGTGCCATCGCAGGCCGCTTTCGAACAGGAAAGTCTCGACGTATCCCTGCCGTCATGATCCGCTTTTCGACCAGTTTATTGCGACGTAACAGATACGTCGCGGGCGCTGAGTCGGTAAAGTAATATTAATTTAACTGTTTGCTCTTCCTCATTCTCTATAATTGTAACACATTTCAAGCTGTAAAATTAGATTAGAAAAGAGTGTGCAAACCCCGATAAGGATAAAGC
Organism: Latrodectus hesperus; assembly: GCA_037975125.1. Taxonomy (NCBI): domain Eukaryota; kingdom Metazoa; phylum Arthropoda; class Arachnida; order Araneae; family Theridiidae; genus Latrodectus; species Latrodectus hesperus. Next base: position 62,442,764 of record CM075851.1, on the reverse strand, counting down.
TGATGTCTATTGTATCCCTCATATAATACTTACTCAGTGACATTCAAAACAAATTCGACAGATTTGAAAAATGTCAGACGCTCAAATAAAGAGACATTATAAAAAATCATTATACATGATGCCTTTAGCCCTATAATTCATGAATCTGTAGTTTGTTAAATCAGGACATTTACCAAAAATGTGCTCTAATGTTTCATTTGTTTGTTAGCTTTTGTATATATTGTTCTTAACAATCGTCATTGTTTTAAGGTGATACATGAAAAATTGACCAGTAATAATTTCTGCTATAATCTTGAAAGACAACCTATCTAGTCATAGAATAAGCTTCTGAAATTATTTTAAAGTTAACTGTATGAGGTATTTAGACTGTCTCATTTCTTGAGACGTTTTCCATTCTAGTTCAAGTTCTATGAGGCACTTTTCTTTGAGAGATCACCTGACCAGAAATAATTGGCCAAATGACATGTATGAAAAACTATAGATTATCAGTTGTTCATTGCCCAAAATCCCACAGTGGTCTGAAACATAGACTAAAGCAATTTTGAATTATTACCAAGTTTACATAAATTTAATTCAATAAACCTTTCTTACATGCTAAATTTGACTGCTGAAATAGAAAAATATATGTTTATATCTTATTCGTAAGGTAATAAAGTTGTCAATCCTTGAGCACACATTAATATTGCCATAATGTCTGTTTGGAACATGATATAATCTCCTCAAACAGAAATGGCATGTTAAAATAGGATTTACAGCGGTAAATACAAAGAACAAAAGAACTGGCAACTTTAGAATTATCGAATTATGCAGTTATATTAAATAGATTGCTTTTCGTACAGTCTCTTTTGGTTGCAAAAATATTGTTTGATCATTTAAAATAAAGTGCGTCTAATCATAATGTATGGAGAGCTTGAGCTACCTTAGAGCTTTTATAATCAACTTTAGGTTACGTGATTTTCGTCACTGTCGCATATTCGACATAACATGTAACTGCAGTGGAAAGAGACCAAACATCGATTGAAACTGTTATTTTATTGGCTCCTGTGATTGCCAGAGTGGACATTCTTTCAAATTTGTTTAGTCACGTTTCAGCATTTTTGAGTTGAGTTTTTGATCACAAGACATTATAGGCATACGTAATAATTGGTTATACAATCATTCTATAGAACCAGAAAGAACCCTTGGTTTGAGATGCTTTGATATGCTAATGGTGCTTTTACTTATAAAGGGAGCTTTTTAAGAATTTTAAAAGGTAAATCTTCCAATTTACCCTTAGAGTTTAGAGTAAAACCATTTGTATCCCAAATTTAACTCTGAAAACCCATGGAATTTTCTTATCATCCACAATCCAATTTTAAATTAGGTAAATCAAAGTTACTTTTGATTGTAAATAGTATAACAGATTTTTACCATGATTGATTTGTAGCTTTCCTGTATTACACCAGCTATTTACAATGCCAAGTGCTAACTGCGAAGATGATTGTCAATATTTGGATCATTTCTCTTACTAGAAGAATTCAATTTTGCGTATTCAAAGGAAATGTGTATATTAAAAAGCCTAACTTAGCACTATTATAAGTATAAAAATATCTCATACCAAACTGCTAAATCGAAATAAAAGTTTGGGTTTTATACAGAAAATATAAACTCGCATTACATAATAGATTTCAAGTTCCATTGTTTACTTTGTTAAACATTGATTTTTGAGTTTGGTTGTTGATAACCAAACAAAATCAGAGAAAAAACGTGAGAAAGAAACATATCAAAATGTCATATTTTGAATCAATATTAAATAACTAAGAGTTATATACTAGATAATTATGTATAGGCAGAACTGTACATAAACTTCTAAGCTAGAAACAAATAATTCTGAAGTCGCAAAACGTAAAACATACACTAAGTCGCATGAGTTAAGATGGTTAATAATATTTAAGAAAATTATAAAAAACATGAGAAATGAGCAAACTGCCGTATTTGTTCTTTATTAGCAATATAATAAAGTTAAAATCCATAAAAAATTTCAAACAATTATAAATTAAATTTTTTAAATGACCAAGTTAGCAGTCTTTCGAATAAAGCTAACATTCACAGCAATTTAATTTTTTCAATTAGAATGGGACGAAATTTTCAGTGAGAGATATAAATAAATTAAATTTCAGTTTTTTACAATTAATCTGAATTCTTGAAACTTAGAAAGTAATTTCATGTCCCTATGACAATTAGGAGACGAGAAAAAATTATTAATTTTTGATTTATTAATAATGTAATTTAATTTTTAATTAATTTGTTAATTAAGGTGTAGAAAAAATACTTTGATGATCTACGCAAAGTAGGAAAACATTATTTTCAAAAGAAAAATAAATATAACACTCACTCCAGTTTGAGGAAGATACAGAGAAAGAAAGAACGAAAAGAGCAAATTTTATGTGCCTAAATGATTAAAAAAATTGTATTTGGCCATAATTTATTGAGTTTCAATTATTTTCTATAATGAATGCATATTTAAAGTAATTTGTTACATAATGATTTGTTCACAAATTGGAGTTAATTTCTTTATATATATATATATATATATATATATATATATATATATATATATATATATATATATATATATATATATATATATGCAAACACACATACAATAGTTACAATGACCTGCATTGAGTATGCTGCCTTTTCCCAGTTAGTACAATTTCTGTAGAATTCTTCTGGATATTTCTAGTAAAGTTAAGAAAACAGTAAATTACATGCTAAAGCAGAGCTATAAGAAACAAGCGGGTTTTCCAGTCACCATAATTACATTGGCATTAGTTTTGGCAGTTTGATTTTTAAAGTAATTTTTTTGGCTTCACTGTCGCATGAATATGTGATTCAGCAGGCATAAAAATTATCATAGTAGTCTGGAATCTTTAATCAAAATGATATTAATTACCTAAGTTTGTGCCCTCTATTTAAATTTTACATAAGTAAATTTTCTAAAATGAAAATTTTCCAGTCTACTCTTATGTCCTGAAAGTTTTCGTAAAACTAAACTTTTTAAAGTTTAAAAAGTAAAGGTGATTATCTTCAAAAAAAGCCTTCATGATTGGCAATATGTAGCTGACGCTTAAATAATTTAAAATAAATTTTCACTGTAAGAGTATTTGCTGTTTTAAATCAAACATTTGAATAGAAAATTACATTTTTGAGAAATTATGCAGTAAATTACTTTTTGTATGGATATCATTTTGTGTATCGCTGATAATTCTAGAAAAAATTTATATTCAAGAGTTCTAATAATTATCTTTACTAAACACATTTAATATTTTAAAGCATTCTAAACTAATTTTACCGTGAATTGATAAAATTAAACTTTTCTATCAAAAAAGTTTTCTCTTTCGCCACTAGTGTTCCGCTTTACATATCAGGTATACTTCTGTAAAGTGATTGCTAGAAATGTGTTAGTTTTGCCTAGAAGAATGTACTTATCACGAAACTTGAATAAAATACGTGATAGTGATATGTACTATAGCGTCAAAAGAATCAATAGAAAGTCAATAACAGAATAAAAAGTCTGTAAAATGAAGAAAACTTCAGTTAACATTGAATTAATATTTTTTTTCTTTTTGCAAAATTTTGTGAATATATTATAAAATTGTTGCTTAAAATGTCATACAAAATAATATTGTTTTTTAATTTTTACTTTTTTAAAAATTATCTTCTTATAACACTTTTTTGTGAGTTTACTTATCCCATTAAAAATTCCACTAAACAAGCTGAATTGTTTATTGCTTTTTACACATGATTACAACACATATTTGATAGTATTTATATATATAAATGAAATAATTGTCTTTATTTTGAATTATTTTAAAGTTAAATTGATTGAATTCGCAGTAAAATAAACAATTCATAATTTAAAACTTATAATTTTGAGGCTGTTTTAATATATTTGTAATTATAAAAAAATTTCAGAAATTTATTACGTTAGATTGATAAAAACTTAGTATTTTGCATCAACATTTTTGTCATAAAAAGGGCTATATATTTATTTGATTTCAGTTAAGGCCCAAAATGATGAAAAATTTCAGGAAATAAAAAATTTATAAAGCTTTTTAAGAAAAGTACCAATGATATTGAAAATTAAATTTATGCCAGTTGAATATTTATAGAATTGCAATTTATCGATCCTTGCGCTATAATATAATTTAAAATATAGATGTATAAAATATCATTATTATTTCAGATTATTTAACATTATGCAATGTATTTTATGAACGTAACATTCAGGCCAACTTTACTTTTCATATTTTAGGTCATCAGTTTTAAATATTATTCGGATAAACTTTAGAAACATAAAATTTAATAATATTTTAAATATATTTCATAAGAGTGATTCGAATGCTTTTTCAAAAATATAAGTGTTTTTTTAAATCTTATTTTCTATATTTATTGTATCAATTGAATAAAAGTTTTATTTATTGAACTAATAAATTCTTAACACACGTATTTTAGAAACCTTAACAATTTTATTTATTTGGATATTGTAAAACAAAAAATAAACGTTATCTATAAGGATTTATAAAATATCTTTAATATACTTCAATAAGTTTACCTTCCATTTTTTTCAAAATCAAAATTTACATCCCCTACCAGATGCTTTCATACAAATATTTTCAAACTTACAGTTTCTAGAAAAATAGCATATTAGATATATTTGTAAGCATAGAAAATATTTTTAGTTAAGTATGGTAAGAGTATAGTTTATATAAAAATATTAAGAAAGATATTGCCGTTATATATGTAGAAATCCCTTAAATGATACATGATATTTATTTTTAAATCCTTTTCTTCATTTTTTGAATTTGAATTCTACTTTTTTGGGAGCACTGTGGTAATGCATATAAGCATTTATAAAAGAAAGTGTTAAAAAAGAGATTCTTTCTCAGGAATATTTAAAGGAAAGAAATGCAAAAAAAAAAAAAAAAAAAAATTAATTTCTGGGAAGGGTAATTTCAGATTTTAGATTTTTTAAAACAATAAAGTGAATTTTAAAGTTCATTTTTACGCTTTTTGTTATTCTTGTAGTATTATAATATTGTTTTACAAATAAAATGATTTAATTATAACATTAATATCGACTAACAAGATGATTGAAAATTTAGCTTATAATTTAAAGAAAGTTGATCACACAGATTTTATAGTATTTTTTAATATTTTGTAATACTTTTTTTAGGAAAACATCAAAATTTAGAAAGAACGTATTATTATTATTATTTGCATTTCTTAAGAAAGTTATTGTTGAATTTTTTTTAAATAGATTTTGTTAGGCTGTTGTTATTATATTACATTATCATTCTCATTAATGTATTTTCCATCTTAAAATAGTATATGTTAAAATGCTGATATTTCAAAATTTTGAAACTTTTCTTTTAAAAGAAGAAAATTTGTATTGTTTACCCAGAATTATATGTCATTTTTATAATTTAGATTTTCTCATACAGAATTTTTAAACATTCAAATGGTTATATTTTAAGAATATATTTTCATTTAATGAAATAAAAAGGAAATTTTTTTATTTCCTTTCCAAAATAAAATTAAATTTTTTTAAATTTAGTATAAAATTTGAATGTTTTGATAATTAGAAAAAAAATACAAAAAGTTCGTAACTTGATAAATATTCATATATCAATCAATCAATCAATCAATCGATATCTATAGCTATTTGTGTATATATATATACACAAATTAGTAAATTCATTTTGTTCGAATTAAGCATTATATATATATATGAATATATATAATATATTTATATATATATATATATATATATATATATATATATATATATATATATATATATATATATATATATATATATATTATATATATATATATATATATATATATATATATATATATATATATATATATATATATATATATATATATATATATATATATATATATATATATATATATATATATATATATATATATGGAGGAAAAAATTTTACTAACAGTTTTATGTAACTTTGAATGAGCTCTAATGAAATAAATTTTTAGCGTTCCAATATTGCAGTATCTCTTTTTGTAATATTATGGTTCTTATTGTTTAAGCTAATGACTTTTAGCAGATTATAGAACGGACATATTCTCTGATGAATATCATGAAATTCAAGACATTTATAACGTATAACGAAATTATTTTTACAGATTAATCTCAAAAGTAATAACTTTATTTTGATATAGTAAGTATCATGAGTTCTTTGTCGCTATATCCTCGAAAATAATCCTAATAATAAGATGATCATCTATGAACCTGAATACAAAAATGGAGAAACTTAGTTTTCTCATAAAAATTCTGAGTCCATATACTATATCATGAAAGTCACATCAATCTGCAGCAGGGTTTTAGAATATGCACTTATTCATTAGACATCAGAGTAGTCCAATATTAAGAATGATGTAAAGAAATGGAAAAGTAAACTTTCTCAATTTATTACATTTCCTTCTACGTATTGTTTCTTTGTTCCTCTTGTTAATATTGTAGTTACTTACTTCAAATATTAATTGCAGAATTTATGCCGTGGTAGAGAACACATGACTTTGTGTTATTTATTAGATTTTTATAACACTATTTCTCAGCAAAACAAGATCGTTTCACCCATATTCCTCTAAAATTCTTTGATATAAAGTTTTGACCTTTTAAACAACAATTATTGACTTAATTAGTTTTATCTCTTAATCACAATTATCAATTAAAAATATCTGATTAATAATATTGAAGCGAAAGGTATGTCAGTTGTTCCCATTTACGATAGCTGACAAGTGTAAATAAGTACTCGAAAAGTTTTCAGTGAGCTACTTTTCTGATGAAAGTTTCTGATATGAGTAGTGATTTTTCTGTATCATCGATTTAAATTTGATGAAAATTAAATGACTTGTAAAACTTACTAAATTGTATAAGTTTATTAGATGACGCTCTTCTAAATTCAAGAATTCTGCCTGATGTAGCAGCTTTAATGAAACAGAAATTCAATTTATTAAGGACATAAAATTTTACATAAAATTGGATTGCTTTATATGATTTAATAAGAAAACTGTATTTTAAAATTTAATTGAATTACTGGACAGTAAATGTTATCTTTTGCAATGAAATGTCTTATGGTATGTATACTAGAGCTTTGATTATTTTTACCAAACGCAAAACAAGTATTAATAATTAGTACATTATTAAACCATTTTCATGATTTTATAATACATTCTTTAGAATTATTAATAATAACATAATTTAATTATATTAAAGAATGGGAGGATTTTAATATGGATTAATTTAAACTATTTTGAATTTAGTAACGGTTGTCATTATTTTTCCAAACAAATTTATAGCTATAAAAATATTTAGATTTATTGTAGGTAAATGATTTTTTTTTATTTAACGACAGTTGTTTGCATTTCTAATAATGTATTCAATTTGAAAGTTCATTACAATACCTTAAAACTAACACTATTATGAAACTAAGGTAAATTCAGTTATTTTAGGAAAGTATACAATTTAAAGTATAAAATTATTATTGGCTTACAAGGTGTTGGTACAAAAACAATCATAATTAAAATCACACAGATTTTATACACAAAAATGATATTTAAAGTAACTCTTTAATCATTTGTTCTTATATTTCTTATTTACACATGTTTATATATACATATATATATATATATATATATATATATATATATATATATATATATATATATATATATATATATATATATATATATATATATATATATATATATATATATATATAGTTAGGATCAAAAGTGATATTCTGTTCTGCTTTACACGTTAGGTAGTTCAAAATATAATTTTATGTGAAAAATCTGGATAAAAATATGTAAATATGTCTAAAAAATATTATTATACACTTAAAACGGGATTTCAATTCAATATCTATAATTATGTCCAAACTCTTTGAAGCAGAAAACTACATTATTTAATACTAAGGTTAATAATTAAGAAACTCCTGAAAACATTTAAGAGAATTTTATCAGTATGTTTTGTTCTTTTTTAAAAATAATATAAAGTTGTTTATAATGTCAGTAAACGTATACCAAATCTAACTCATTCAAATGTTTCATTGAACTAAAGATAAAAATCTCATTCTTTTTATGAATGAAATCTGTGTAGTAAAACATAACAGCTATTAATCTGCTAAATTCTAAGCTTTCAAATTTAGATGAAAAAAAAACTAGTTTATTTGATCATGTATTTCTGACGTGTTTTGTTTCATGTGATGTAAATACAGAATTCAAGTTATTTATCAAAATCTAAATTGTGTGGATTTGTATCTCTATTTAAATTTTTATTCCAAGAGAATATTATATACCAATCACAATAGATTTGATTAATGATTTTGAATCTCTATAAATCACATTTAATTTTTGCAAAATATGCATAAATTTTTAAGTGTACATGCAACTAAATACACTACTCTTGAATTTCAAAGAACAAATAAAAACCTTATTTTAAAAAGGCCATATTGAAATGTTTTAATGAATCTTTATTTTATTTGTAAACAAGCCTTAAGAAACTTTGTAAATAAGAAATTGTTTTATAAGTCACTAAATGAAGCAGTGATAGAGCTAAGGAGGAACTGTTGAAAGTCATTGTTCTTGTAAATAATTGTGAAAATGAGTTTTGAATCGATCAAGGTTTGCCCAAACTAAAAGACTTATGAATCAAGTATTCTGTTATGAATTTCAAACTTATATTTCTGAATTTACGAAGCAAATATTTTGACTTATAGTAGAAGAAAGTACAATAGAAGCTTATAGAGGAAACACTGTAAAAATTTTCCACCTATAGTAATATAGGATTGTATCTCTAACTTTTAAAGAATAGTGCGAAATGTGATGGTCATGAATTTTCATCAGTCAAATGGTTTAAAATTTCACTGGAACACAGTCCCCATATTCTTACAGCTGTTGCGATACGCAGATTTTTACTTTTACTGTCTTTCTCAAATCTCATTTTTAATTGCACTTATTTTTATATTAATGTTTTTATGTTTTGTTTATTAAAATCAATCCTAAACTCTACCATTTTTAAAATCTCATTCATCCACTTAATGAATTTAATCTTATTCAAGATTTATGGTTCATTAAACAAATACAGTCAAGTGAGCCAATGAAATACCAAATCTAGAACATATTATTTTAAATCTATGAAAATATTTGAGTATAACTGTAACGAAATTATATTAATGATTCAATGCTAAAATATACGATAATCCCCCCGGCAACACAGTATATTAGTTTCGTGTTATAGAAAAACACGTTGTACCAGCATTCACATAACGCGCTTGTCACTCCTGAAGGAATATTTATTCCATTAATAATAAATGAGCAATACTGATGATAAAACATATTTATATAATTAATGTGTGTGTACAAAATATAAGAGTTTTTACCTATATCAAGCTGCATATATATGTCATTTATATACTAAATACTGTGTAACAATGTAATATCAATGTGATTATGCATACCCTGGAAATGTGTAATATAGACTCTAGGAATAACAGTTCAACCTAGTCTTAGGTAATTACATGGAAAAATATTGTCTTTATAAAAAGTCACATTTAATAAAAAATCATTTTTTATTAACTTCCTGAAATAAAAGTGAATCATGTTACAGTAATCCCCCCTATAAAATGGTATATTTGTTTAGCGTTATAGGAAACGCGTTGAAAGATCATTCTCGTAAAATACTTTTGTATGACATCGTATAACACGTTATGTACAAATGATTCATGTTTAACTTCACTCGTTAAAGGAGATTTAAATTGAATACTAAGGAAAAGCTGTGTTATGAACAAATTGTGTTCGTTTTATCAAAATGAAACTGAAAACATTTTAAATAAAATAACTTGTACAAGTTTAACTAAGAAGTTATTTTATTTCCTATAATTTAGTTGATTTCAAAAAAAAAAATTGAAAATTTGAAAACAAAAAAAAAAATTGATTGATTGAAAAGTTGATTTCAAATAAATCAAATAATTCCAAAAACAGTTTTGTTTCATGTTTATTCTCTGAAGAAGCTATCTGAAATAACGTTCCTCCGACATAGTTTTTTAGCACTAGTCATTAATGAGAATTGAATCAATTAGAGGTCAATGTTTAATTTTATAAGAACACAACTGACGCAATGCGCAAATGTACCCGAAATTGATTGTGAAGATTACAAATCATTATAAATTTTGCAGTAGAGAAATATAATGTGAGGAACGAAGCGTTATATGAGGGAAAAGAGACATGTTATACAAGGGACACAAAATCGCGTAATATGAAAAAGTGTTATAAGAGTACCATGTTATAATGGGGATTACTATAAACTATATTATTAATGAAGATAAACGAGTTTTGTGTTGTTAATTAATTAATTGGAACTACACTTATGTGGATCTTTCTTTCTGCATAAAGCTAAATATCTTTTATAGCCTTTGCCTAAAATTAATGAATTTTCTTTTAATTTTAAAATAGAAAAAATATTTGGGTCAACAATTAACAACATTTTTTTCATTGTTTGTAATATTAATCATAACATTCAATTTTTTTTTACTATTTTTCATTTTATTATTATATTATTATAGTAGTATTTACTATTTTTTATAAGGTATTTTTTGAAATAATTTATTTAAAGTTAAATTTTTTTTAATTATAATTTTAAATAAATTATTTATGTATATTTTAATGATTTCTTCATGAGTAGGGATAAATAATAAAGGAAACAAGTTTGTAGACTAGATGCCGACTTTATAAAATCGAAAAAAGCTTTCAATACTTGTCATTTTGATATTTTAAATAAAACAATATTGTTTATAGTTAAACTAATGTTACAACTTAAAATTTCTGTTGAACTCAAGTAGTACAAGCAGATCAAATCACACATTCTGTATTTTGAAATTCAATATTTACTTTTTGAAAAGAATGAGAAATTGTTTTTTGGCCAGTTGAAATGCTCCAAAAGATTAGATATGTAAAATGTACTTATTTTTACTGTGGTATTTTGTATGTCATTCAATGTTTTTCATTCAGAAAAGTTTTCCTTAGCATATCTAGTATTGCTATTATTCAAATATTCTGAGTAGAATTCAAGTATTTACAGAGCATTACATTTGTGGTAAACATAAGAAAGAGAATTCAGTGCATAAATATGTTTACTTTGCCTACTAAGGCAATGTGCGTTATTTTCAAAGGATTTCTTTAGTTTAAAAATTGCATTACTTAAGCAATTTTTATCCATTATAAATTCTTCTTATATTTAATAATATTTTATAAGTAAACGAAAAACTAATATTACATACCTTGCTTGTAATATATTCTAAAATACTGTTCTATATAGTTTTCCAGATATACAAATTATTTTTAAATGTTTTAATTGCTTTATGTTTGCAAATATATACATACCTTTTGAATCTTCAAATTCATGGAAAAAGAAGGTAACACTTATTATTACTGAATATCACAAAATTTCAATAAAATGTTAGTCATTTTACAGTTGCGTTCAGATGACAGTGTTTTTTTCGGAACAAATTAGGTGAATAGATTTAAATCTCACCATAAATTTTTATTATGGGAAATGTCATTTCTTCTTTTTAATTTTCTCAATTAAAAGCTTTTTTGAAATTGTCTCGATTAAATGATACGTTCTCATTATAATATAAGTAATATATACAATAACCAGATTTTTAGCAACTACAGCAGATTTAATTTCATATTTTATAACAGATTTGATGAAGTAGTGCATGATTAATACAGTAGAAAATTAATTATTTCATGCATTGACATCATTTTTATTGCATTAAGCAATTTGGGAAAAACATTGAAAATATAATGTAAAATTAATAACATAATTCTAATGGAATTTATTCTTAATCAATATATATATATATAGTTGCAATGTTGAATCCCGTTTATATATATATATATATATATGTATATATATATATATATATATATATATATATATATATATATATATATATATATATATATATATATATATATATATATATATATATATATATATATATATATATATATATATATATATATATATATATATATATATATATATATATATATATATATATATATATATATATATATATATATATATATATATATATATAGCTTTTTACTTCCCTACTTAAATATGAAAATATTTGATTTGAATATTAAATTTTTAGTTTTTTCGGTACTATAAAACTCAACATAAATTTTATTGATACGTTAAATTTGATTTTAATGATACACTAAATAAATGCCATTACAATATCTTAATAAAATTAACTAAAGCAATGCATATTTAGTATCGTGATTGTTAACAATATTCAACTATGTTTTCATTTATAAAAGATCATTATCATTATAATTACATATTTCGAAACTTTATAACTGTGTGAATTGCACGAAAAATTAGTATAATAAAAACACAGAACTTGCAGCTTTATTTACCAACTTGAATTTAAGAAATATAAATGCATGAAAAATGTGTCGTTGTTCATTCGATAAATATTTACTTTTTTTTACTGTTTTTTAATTATTTAATTTATATGTTAATCAATGTAATGTGCAAAATTACTTCCTTATTGACGGTTTTTAAAATTTTCGTAGAATTCATCTAATATTTTACTAAGCTTAATGAGAGTTTCTTCTTAAAAGTTTTATCAAAGTATTAAAATTATTAAAGTAATACCTCTATTCTGTTCAGTAAAAGTAATCTATGTGATTATTTTACTAAGAATGTTTCTATATTTTATTAGAAATTTTTAAAAATTATTTAACTTGCTACTTATCTAATTATTTAACTTATATAAGTAGCATCATTTAAATGATTAATTATCAAATATCAAAATATATAAAATAAATAAAATACTGGAAAGTAAGTTTAAACATTCGATTTTTTTATTGAGCAAGTAATTACATTAATATTATTTACTTTTAAGAAAGGCCTAATTTCAAAGCAGTTAATAGATAATGATTTCTTGTCTTCCAACCTAAATTCACTGGAGGAAAAATTTTTATGTCAGTAATCCAAAGTTTGTCATAGATAGGTGAAAAAAAACAGGTACTTAAAACATGTACACCAACCTATTTGTTCAATCTATCCTAAGACTGTTCTGTCAAATATTGGTACATTTTCTTACTGTTTGAGCTGTTTTTTCAGATATCTTTCTCTTTTTTTATCTTTGATTTCGGAAAGAAGATATGGCAAATAAAACACTGACTATTACTTTTCACAAGGTGTATCGTTAAGTATAATTCAATAAAGGATAAGTACTTAAGTAAGGATTGAGTCTAACACATATTTAACTTGATTTTGTACAAAACGTCTTGTTCTGTATGAAATTTGTACATTTAATGCTCTTCACAATACCATAGTTTTATGTCATTAAAAACTCTATTACATAAGGAGCTCCATTAATGCATATTTATAAGCAAAATTCTTTGTAACATATAATAAGGGTACATAAATTTTAATAAAATCAGGTTACAATAAAAATATTTTTTAACTAAATACACAGAAATATGAAATTAATAATATGTAAAATTAGCAGTTTTCTGATAATTTTGAAATACTGAAAGATTTTTTATTATATAATTACATTTTGAAATAAAATACTGATAAATGATTACATTCACACATACACAATCACTTGCATCCTGCATATATATATATATATATATATATATATATATATATATATATATATATATATATATATATATATATATATATATATATATATATATATATATATATATATATATATATATATATATAAATATATATATATATATATATATATATATATATATATATATATATATATATATATATATATATATATATATATATATGTATATATATGTATATATATATATATATATATATATATATATATATATATATATATATATATGTATATATATATATATATAACATTTGTCTGAGTGGTATTGAAATCCAGCGAAGTCATAAAAAAATAGTTTATGTCGAGGCTTAAGCCATGATTTATTAGCCGTGTAAAAAATAGTCAACAAATGAGATCACAATTAATGCATGCAAAATTATTGTCATACTAAGAGTTAATTTTCTCTTACTTCACGACAGTGCTAGGGGCTATTATACATACAAAATTTTCAAATCACTGCAAGTATTCAAATCCAGATTCCTATCACATAAGACATGTGTTTAATAACTTTTATTAGTTTCGTGTTTTAGGGAATGTCACTTCAATTAATTCCCTTAAACACGAAAAAAGAAAAGTTTTAAGATTTTCTCTGAAACTATGAAGTGAGACAGCACTCGAAGATTGGCTCAGCGAACATGGATGGAACTCTTATTATGTTAGGCTAAGCAAATCGAGCTGAGATAAAAATTTCAAATTTATAAATGGTCAAAAATTATTTGGTAAGTATGTTTTATAATTTATTTTATATTTTGTTTGTTAGAAATTTTGATAAGTATATTATATTGTAATTTTTAATGAGCATTCAGAAAATGTTTATAGTATAAAAAAAGAACATTAAAATATCAATTTGCAATAAATTATATTAAAGTGCTTTAAAGATGCTTCCTAGAAAATTTTTTGTAGTAGTTTTGATGAATGACCTCCTTTCTACATTATACATTTTTACTTCATAATAAGTGAAAAAAACTCTTAAAATAGAGTAAAACTCACCATGGCACATAGTCAAGTATTCATTTGAAAATCTTTTAATTACTAATTGCATATGCATATAAAATTTCAATTTATGAAGAGCCTTGAATGTAATAAAGAAATTACAATTTTGATTAATAGAAAGAGCACTTTCATGTACAATATAAGGCCTGTGAGTATTTCTGTATTATATCAAGTTAAATCTGACATATTGAAAAAACTGCATTTTGCTTCAACAATAAAAATATTTTATTGCTTTCATATGTTAAAAATTAAAACTCAATGCACACATTGTATAATAAAGGCATCGTCGTAATAAAGGCAAATCATACTATATAACAATTTGTACAACTTAATTTTATAACAGTAAATGATAAAAAATTATTTTTGAGCATTTTAATAAAGTATGTATATTTATGTATACATTTATTATAAAAATTATATACTATTTAACATAATTATTATATAATTGTATGCGATATTTACTGAATTAATAAAATTTAGCTTCAAAAATGTAAACTTTTTATGTTTCGGTAGTTTTGAAGAAAAATTCAAGAAATATTAATCTTAATTGTAAAGATAGTTTATACACTTTTTAGTATTTTCATGATGTTGTGATGAACTCGGTAATTTTCGAAGAATCCCGAGGAAACCCAGATTCGTTTTTCAAATAATTGAATGACAGAGATAAATTCAAAACAAAATACAATAAAACTTAATAATTTATTTTAGTAACTTAATTACAAGAGAAATTTACATTTACAATCAAAACATTCTTGATTAAACAATAGAGATTCTAAAATTACTATTTGTTTTATGACAATTACACATTAATATCATCACTGAATTTGACCAGCCTAGTGAAGAACGAGAGATCAGACTCACCCCTTTTATAAGTAACCGTTGGTCCCCTAACGTCAATGGCATTACCGGCTCAGGATCTCGCTTGACTTGCTCCTCGCTCATGAGCTTTCCCTCTTTCTTCTCTGTCTCTGGTATCTCTCCTCAGACTCTATCGTTTCTATTCTGTTCGTCTATTTGGCGGACATCTGCAGCTCCATTCTGGAAATTCGAGGCAGGGTTCCTTCTGGAATACGATGTTTCTATTTTGTATACAACTAACATCGTTTTAGCGTCTTCTTATGCTCAATGAGGACCTAGTCCTCAATTGTGGACTCCTTTTCTATGTCGGGCTTCTCTGGGGCTTCTGTGTGTCTTCTCTGTGTTTTGATGCAGTTTTTAACTCTTCATAATTTTCGGCTTAGCTCCTCCTCTTTACACCATTGGTTTTCCAAAGTTCTGTAGTTCCTCCTATACTTCTATGGGATAGGTCAGAAATCTCTCCCCCTCATTCCCGACTGGTCAGATTTACAAATAATACATATCATAAAACAATATACTTTGCCTGCAATTTCCTCCAGATCACTCATCCCTTTTAGAAGGGAAAATTTATTCTTTTATTGCACTTATTTCATTGTGCCAACTTTTATTACATCCTTTCCTTTATATTATTCCCGCTTAGTTTGAAATGAAAAGAGGAAACTCTTAAATTTAAAGTGCAATAAAAATACACACACCTATTTTCTCAGGGTTTGGGTATGTCGTATTACACTACGACATAATCCTCCCCCACTTACAGAAAAAAATTATATTCATATATTTTTTTGTAATTCTATAAAGGTTAACATCAAAAAAACATAATTAAAAAAACAAGTGAAAATGAACCCTGTGGTTATCTAAATAAACATACTTGTTAACTTCATATAAATCTCTCATCTGTACATAAGCCTCATGACATATGGCATGAATTTCATATATGCATTATCTGTTGACATCATAAAATATGTTGTTAGTTTAACTAAAAGCTTTAAAGAACAAGAAAAAAATATATCGTACCACCTGCAGTACTTATTTTTCCTAGCCAACAGATTTTTTTAAATTTATTCTAAGTCTTTCAGGAATACAGGACTTGTGCACCAATCCCGAAACCATCCTGACCTATAACAAAATCTACAAAAATTGACTATTACTTTGGTAAAAGATTTGATAGTTGACTTTTTCTTTTAATTTATAAAGAAAATCTGAAATGGTATAATCAATTGTCTATACATATCATAAAACAATATACTTTGCCTGCAATTTCCTCCAGATCACTCATCCCTTTTAGAAGGGAAAATTTATTCTTTTATTGCACTTATTTCATTGTGCCAACTTTTATTACATCCTTTCCTTTATATTATTCCCGCTTAGTTTGAAAGGAAAAGAGGAAACTCTTAAATTTAAAGTGCAATAAAAATACACACACCTATTTTCTCAGGGTTTGGGTATGTCGTATTACACTACGACACATGAGGAAAAAGCTGGCTTACTTATTCTTCAAATGTGTTTACTTATTATTCAAATTGATATATTTTGAGAATTCTTTCTAAAGATAAGTAAGGAGATTAATTATAGTATTCATTTTCATGTAAAATAGGGTTACGTTTTTAAATGACATAATAAGATAAACACATTAATTTATTATGTTTTATAATATTATCATTTTTTTAAATGTTTTGAATGTAAATTTTTTTGTTTCAAGAATTATATAAAATTTGAAGAACATTTTGTCTAAAATATTTCAGAAGTTAGCAAAAATGTAAATATCTTACAGAATTTAAGAAATTTTAAATTGCAATTTAATTAATAATACAATTGAAACAAACATTTACTAATGAGATTTTTGAAAGATTTTGTTAATTTCATTATCTTAAATTTATTTATTGTTTTTCTTAAATAATTTCTTCTAAGCACACATTTTTATAGCAAATTGGAAATCTTTATTGAATTATTGAAATCTACATTAATTCTAGTTACACAATAAGCATTTTTCATCAAAATTAGTAGTAAAACATATTATGGAGAAATAATCACTGTAAGAAATTTCAGTTAAATAATTAAAAGCTTTCCAAAATATTTAAAAATTATTTTTAGGTGTGGAATGTTAGTTGAAATGATATTTAATTTTAGGATCAATAAAAATTTCACTAACCATGAAAGATAAATTCCTTTCTCTAAATTTTATATTTGTTTCCTTAAATATTCTGTGAGAATATCAATTACCGGCAAGTAATTTTATTCAAATAAATAATTGTATTATAAAATTGATACCACACCGTTTAAATTCACGTTCAAATAAAAAAATTTCTCTTTAATTTAAATTTTTTAAGCAAAACAAATCAATATATAGCTCTTCTTTTTTAAAAATATAATATTTCATTTAAAATTTGGATCAAGTTCTCATTTAATATTTTAAATTGTTGATACAAAAACAATTTTGATTGCTTGTCAGTAAAAGCTTTTATGTGATTAATCCAACAATACAATTCTCATTAAAAGTACCTGCATATTTTACAAAAGTAGGAAGAAAAATTTCATTGAATTTCAAAACAGATAGCTTTAAAATTGATGACTTCTCAAAGTATAAATAGCTTTTAAAAAAGTAGACAAACATTTAAAAGAAAGCGAGATTTAAAATACCTATCAAGTTTTTCTCGGCCTATTAAAGAAATTATTTTTATTTAAAACATATGATCTTTGATTATATCAAATAAACTGGAAAAACATCATTTTTAAAGATTTTAAAATTAAATATAAATAATATATTTTCTTGTTTTCTCTTCCCTACTATTTAACTTTTTTAAATATTTCATTTATTTATAACTTTCTACTTCATTTAGTAGTAAAAGTTTGTTATTTTTTTATATTTTCTTACTGCTATAGTATTTAATGTTTGGGAATTCTACTTTTTATATATTTGGGTACTTTCATCTATAATTCAACCAATAAAAGTTGAAATAATTCATTTTGAATCTAAGTGCTTCCACATATTTTATTTAAAAACGAAATTTGAAATTAAAAATATTTGTGTAGAACACACATTTTGAATATTTGTATAATCGCAGGATTATAGATAGACTATACACTTTTTCGCAATTAAAGATAATCAAAACACATCAGAATATTTTTCATTTCAGATGAAAATTTTTTAAGGGTATTGTTATAATTAATAACACAAACATGTTATTCACTTCAAAAATAATAGTTTAATATCTTTTAAAAACTAATTTAGAGACTAACTTAAGTTTTAAATAAATTAAATTTAAAAGTGTAATGGAGTAATGATTATAATATAAAGTGGATGGAATTAGAATATTTAAATATAATTTTATGTATTAATGAATGAAAGTTTGAAAATCTAAGATATATGATTTATAAAATTACATAATATGAAATTTTTCCCTTTATACCTAGTTACATAAATAGTATTTATTTCATGAAATAAGAGAGGGTAGTCTCAATTTCTAGAAAATACTTACTTAAAAAAGATTTAAATTATATATTTATTTTTCAAACTATTTTATATTTATTTCATATTTATGTATTAAAGACATTACACACGTTCACATCAATGCTTTTATTTTATATATGTAAAATTAAGATTTAAACTTAAAATATTTTTCCTTATATTTCAAAATAAACGTAAAAATGGGGTATGAAGAAAATTTAAAATCGAAACTAAATTTAAGAGGCTTAAAAAGTCGATATAAATTTCACGAAGATTAAATACTAGATGGGAAATAAATGACATTTTAAATAACCTTATTTAATTTTTTGATAATTTACGATAATTTTAATTTCAGTTCGTGTGCATCATTCAGTGCACTTTTTTAATAATCTTAAATTGTTTACTTATAAGAAATTATTATTCCACATACTTAAATTAATGCCTAATCAAACTTTTGAGACATGCAAGATTAAAAAAAAAAATATTTCATTTATATCAGCTGAGGAAAACTAATTTGTTTTGAAATGTGGTGAATATAAATAAATTAAGGTATATATATATATATATATATATATATATATATATATATATATATATATATATATATATATATATATATATATATATATATATATATATATATATATATATATATATGTATATATATATATATATATATATACTGACCCAGCCACGCGTTGCAGTGGCTGAATTTTTATAATACATAGAATCAATTTTTTACTAATACTTGGGTACAATCAAATTAATATTTTCTAAAAAAATTAAAATAGGTTCATTCATATGAGATTAAAAATAAAACGTTTCGCAAAAATTTAAAAGTAATAGGTAAAGAATCGAAATTTTGAAATTAATTTGACATTATTTTGAAATTAATTAGATAAGCACAACCCAACATATACTTTCTGAAATTACGTTTTATTCATCTTATATCAAATTATAGTTTGTAATCAGTGACTTACTTACAAAATATACTATATAAATTAAAAACATCTAAAAATAAATTGTTATAAATGAGGTAGATAACATTGATATCGAACTATTAATTTTTAAATTTTAAATTATTAAAACTAAAAATTATCTAAGTACTACTTTGTGTACAACATTCCTGGTTAACCTGTCTTTCGCTAACACGAAGAGATTTGATGGTTTTCCTACACGTGAGCAGGCAACATGTAGCTGTCCATGTGAGAAACATGTTTTTCAAATCCAAACCGCAAATAGACATTGTTTGGCGATGAGATTTATTCATGGTCATTTTGCAAAAGCTAAACAAATCGGAAATTGGAGCCTTTTAAACGGTATTGGAGATTCTGACGCTATCAGTGGAATGCGTGGAAACAGAATGATATTTCCTTTAAATTTTCCGTCAAAATTGTTGCTTCGAGAATATATTCGGTCATTTTTTATGACTAAACGTGTACCGTTACATAATTGAGGTGGGTTTAAATTACGTAGAAGAATAATTGGTGAACCAATATTCAATTGAAGATTGTGTGGTGGCATTCCTGGCATATCCAGAGAATTCAAAAATCCAGTTGGAAAGTTTACGGCTTCGTTTTCATCAATAACTGTGTCGATTGATTTAAAAGACATCAAATCACCGGGCAACATCTGTTGTATATGGAAGTTAATTTCGTTCACATCAACGTTTCCTGCTGCCAGAATAGCACGATTACAGAGCCAATTATCAAATTATAAAATAAAAATAAAAAAAATAAAAGGCTATCAAGAAATACTTACATGTTTTCGAGGTGGTATGAAAATTAGTAGAGAAAATCAGTAATAAATAAAATTTTATTTTACTATTTATAATATTAAAAATATTCAAATTGAACACTACACAATAATAACACAATACAAAATATAATTATAAAAATGATTCACGAAAAATTGTTACAGTATGATTATACATCATGAAAATATATGTAAATTCTATATTCAACCATGCGCTTGCGCTCGCACGTTAATTTTCTCTGGGAGATAGTATAATCTAGAAAAATAAACACGTCGCCATCTGCCGAGTACCTGTGCAACTTAGATGCTAAATCACCAACTATTTGGAAATTACAGAACAAACTGATATATAATCACTAATATCGTATAATAAATATTGAGATCAATAATTAAGAGATAAAAACTGTTCTATCTTTTAAGTTGTACCATATTATAAATGGTTACAAAATTTTATCAAAATTGGTTCAGTAGTTTCGGAGTTTATCGCGAATATACATCGTGACACGAAATTTATATGTATATAGAATTGCTGACCCAGCCACGCTTTGCTGTGGCTGAGTAATTATAATACATTGAATCATTTTTTTACTAATTCCTTGGTAAAATCAAATTAATATCTAAAAAAATTTAAAATAGGTTCATTCATATGAGATTAAAAATAAAACGTTTCACCAAAATTTAAAAGTAATAGGTAAAGTATCGAAATTTTGAAATTAAGCGCAAATCAACATATACTTTCTGAATTTACATTTTATTCATATTATATTAAATTATAGTTTGTAATCAGTGACTTACTTATAAAATATACTATATAAATTAAAAACATCTAAAAATAAATTGTTATAAATGAGGTAGATAACATTGACATCGAACTATTATTTTTTCAATTTTAAATTATTAAAACTAAAAATTTTTCCGCTGCATTATACTGAAGTAAAAAAATATTATAAGAATTTATCATTTGAATAAATAAATTAGATCAAAATGTATTAATGAAAAAATTAATAATTATCAAATTATAAAATAAAAATAAAAATAAATAAAAGGCTATCAAGAAATACTTACATGATTTCGAGGTGTTATGAAAATTAGTAGAGAAAAACAGTAATAAATAAAATTTTATTTTACTATTTATAATATTAAAAATATTCAAACTGAACATTGCACAATAATAACACAATACAAAGTATAATTATGAAAATGATTCACAAAAAATTGTTACAGTATGATTATACATCATGAAAATGCATGTAAATTCTATATTTAACCACGCGCTTGCGCGCGGACGTTAGTTTTCTCTAAGATGGTATAATCTAGAAAAATAAACACGTCGCCATCTGCCGAATACTTGTGCAACTTAGATGCTAAACCGCCATCTATTAGGAACTTACAGAACTAACCAATAGATAAACACTAATGTCGTATAATAAATATTGAGATCAATAATTAAAAAAATAAAAACTATTCTATTTTTTAAGTTGGACCATATTATAAATGGTCACAAAATTTTATCAAAATCCGTTCAGTAGTTTCGGAGTTTATCGGGAACATACATCGTGACACGAAATTATATATATATATATATATATATATATATATATATATATATATATATATATATATATATATATATATATATATATATATACATTATATAATAATGTATATATATATATATTTACATTAAAATAGCTACACCAAGAAGGCCATTAAAATAGCTACACCAAGAAGGAATGCAAATAACAGAACGATATTTATTGGACACATACACTATAGTGGAAAGAACAAGTGATTAGATTTACAGGAAATTAGGATGTATAGATCTTGAAAAATCAGTACCCAGAGCCTATCAGTACCCAGTACCTCTGGCTGCAAAAACAGCATTTATCTGACTAGGCATGGAATCAACCAGAGATTGTATGGCATGTACGGGGATCTCAGTCCATGCAGCTTCAACACTATGCCGCAGTTCATCGACAGTAGTGGATGGTGAAGACGGCGTGCCAATCGCTCGGCAACCATTGACCACACGTTCTCAATTGGTGACAGATCAAGAGAACGTGCTGGCAAGTGTAACAGTCGAACCTGTTCTGTATCAAGGAAGTTCAGAACAGTACGGGCAACATGTGGTCATGCATTATCCTGCTGAAACAAAGCATTAGGTAGGCCTCGAAGATAGGGCAGAGCCACGGGCCTTAACACATCGGAAATGTAACGGTTGCTGTTCAAAGTGCCGGTAATGCGAACAAGAGCTGATCGAGACGAGTATCCAACGCACCCCATACCATCACTCTAGCAGATAGGCCAGTATGACGATGTCCAATGCAAGCTGGCAATGCGTGATCTCCATGATGCTTCCAAACACGGATGCGGCCATCGTGGTCCTGTATACAGAACCAAGATTCATCTGTAAAGATGACGTGATGCCATTCCCGTGTCCAGGTTCGTCGCTGATCACACCATTGAAGGCGCTCCTGTCTGTGACGCATCGTCACTGGTAGCCGAAGTCATGGTCGCCGTGCAGACAATCCATGTTGCGGCAAACGTCGTTGAACTGTTCGAGCAGAAACTTGTTGCCGTGCAAATGACTCCCTTTCTCGACTCAGGGTTCGTGATGTGGCTGTACGATCCCTTTTGACCACGCGGATAAGATGTCTGTCTTCTCTGCTGTTAGTGATGGAGGGTCGCTGAGATCCTGCATGACGTTCCGTATGAGTATCCTGAACCCATTGATTCCATATTCTGCTGACCGTCATGGCGTCTCAACCGACGCGAAGAGCAATATTGTGGTACGATAAACCGCAATCCCGGTAGGCTATAATCCTTCCTCGATCAAAGTCAGACACGTGCTGATAGGCATTTCTTCTTGTTACACGTGGTATTACAACAACTTTCTTTGCCGAAAACAACGTTGAAACGGAAATTGAGTATGAGAAAACTGCTGTCAAATCTCTGGTTTTATACACATTGTAGATGTCGCTACTGTCGCCTGCTTTGTATGAATGAGCTGAAAATCTAATCATTTGCATATCACAGCAAGTTCTACCTATCATGCAAATTTCACGTGTGTGGTGTGCCGCTTTCCTGGTGTAGAAATATTAATGGCCAGTAGTGTATACATATATATAATTCCGAAGGCCTATAGCCGGTCGCCCAAGGATTACAAACCCCACGCAAGATCGATATATTGCAATTTTGGCCAAACGGAATCACAGAGTGACTTCCTCATGATATCTATGGTTACAGCGTCGATTGGTAAGATGATATCTGCAGCTACTATACGCCGAGGATTACATATGAGTGGACTCGCCCGGGTACCTCGAATTTGTGTTTGTTTATCCATCCACAATCATGAGGGGCATGATTAAAGTGGTGCCGGGAACATGTCAATTGGAATGCGTCTGACTTGGGCAATGTCGTGATGAGTCAATATTTGCTCTGCAACCAGATGACAAGCGTATAAGGGTATGGTGTGAACAAGGAACACACAATTATCCCCAAAACATCACCGAGCATCACGCATTCTGAGGCGGAAGCATTATGGTCTTTGGGCAGTGATTTCATTAGAATATCGCACGGACATGCACATCTTTAAACCTGGTTCTGTGACGGCTCTCCGATATCGAGATGAAGTAGTAGAACCCACTGTGATGTTGTACGAATTAGCAGTTGGCCCTACTTTTGTTTTAATGGACGATAATGCACGTCCCCATAGAGCTGAAATCGTAGTTTAATACCTGGAGAGTGAAGGGATCGCGCGTATGGCGTGGCCAGTATGTTCGCCCGACATTAATCCCATTGAAAATCTTTGGTATACTCTAGGCCGTGCTGTATCTTCACGTTTCCCTCCTCCAGCCACTCTTATTGAGCTAGAAACTGCTCTACAAGAAGAATAGCTATTGCTTAGTTCTGCGATGGTTGACTACTTAATTGAAAACATGGTCACAAGGTGTAAACTTTCTATACAAATGAGGGGGCTGACATACCCTATTAGTGTTCATTTTTTCATTTTATGCTGTTTATTTTCACTTTATACACAATTCAGTTTAAATCTTCTGTATCTGATAACTTACAAAAATTTAATATTGTTTTCATTTCTGTATATAAATATTAATTATTTATGCATAAGTATTTATTCCATTTTCCTGCCGAATTTTGTGTCAATCAAAGCAATATTTGTTTTTTTTCTGCATTTTACATCTGCTTAACTTTTGGAAGTGAGTGTGTACACACACACACACACACACACACACACACACACACACACACACACACACACACACACACACACACACACACACACACACACACACACACACACACACACACACACACACACACATATATCTATATATATACATACACACACACACACACACACACACACATATATATATATATATATATATATATATATATATATATATATATATATATATATATATATATATATATATATATATATAAGATATTCTCACATTTTTGCTGAGAGTTTGCAAAAATATGCATAAAATAATAAAATAATATCAGAATTTCATTTTATAACATTTTTAAAATTCTAACAATAACATATTTTTATTTTCTAATATATTTAGTGTGATATCCCTTTCGATGAAATATCATATCAATTCTTGAATTCCAAATTAAAACTCATTTTTTCAAAACATCTAGGTTTTCTTGTACCAGTTCTCTTTTACAATCTTCGATATAATCAATACAATTATTCAATGTTTTGGAATGACGCTTTTAAGAGTGTGTTTAAATGTCCACGTCAGTGTACTCCAATGAGATGCATTTACAGAAAACAGTTTAATTTATATTTTATTGCTCTTTCTTTCTTCAAAAAATAGAGCAGTAGATATTGAAGTATGGCTTGGAGCTTTTTTCTGAGGGAACATTAAACTGTAAAGATTGTTTAAATGATTAGATGGAATTTTTCTTTGAAAATAATTGCTAATCACACTTCTGATAGTAATCTGAATTGAATTTAACATTTATTTTCGTTTTTTCTTAATTTAACTTTTTTTAACATTAAACTAGCTTTAACTATAAGACCACTGAAAGAAAAACCTTCTTTGTTTAGTCTATTACTCTGAACCAACTTGTTAATTACAGTTCTTCACTTTTCAATAGTAAATAAATTTTTTTATTTTGCAGTCAGGTAAATATACCCAAGGTTTATGAATAGTAGTTACATATTTCATCTCCAATTTTCAAAAACTAGTTGTGTGCGCTAAACTGAATAAAAAAGAAAAAAAATTAGTAAAATTGTGAAGGATTTCGTGAAAGATTTGAAGCACACTTTTTGTTATTATATAAAAATTTTAAAAGTTTATTAATAAAGCATTAACTTTAAGCAAATGAATTCTTTTGTTGTGGTCTTGTGCGAGATAGGCAGGCAATATGGGTTTCTCTGCTTCACTTTTGTGGTACTGATCTGGTACGGAATCAGAGTAGTACATACATGCCTAAGATACCCGTTTATCCTCTTTCAATACGATAGGAAATTATTCATAATTCATTTATACAAAGAAAAAAATTGGAGAGAGAGTACAACCACGCCAAATTCACGATTTGAACCCAAGATTTCCCTATCTCCAGTCATATATTTATATATAATATATATATATATATATATATATATATATATATATATATATATATATATATATATATATATATATATATATATATATATATATATATATATATATATATAGTGAGTAGTATGTTTTAATAGCATTTAATTCAAATAAAATTTTACAATCCTACTTGCTCAAGCTAATAAATGCTATTTTATTAACTCGGAAAATATAATTTGCTTCCATCAACAGACGGGTTTTACAATAGAATCTCTTTCTCTACACCAGCTGAAAGTTGATCCATGAAACTTTATTATCCATCTGTTTACTGTTACGTAATAAGCACAGTCCTATTGAAAGAGGAAACTCGATTTGTAGATTTTCCAGAGTCTAATGAAAGCTTGCGTTGTTAAGATTTACTACTTATTGATAAAAGGGTATTAATTTACTATTCCACATGTTACTTGAATCAAATGAACATGTCGTATTATATAAACTAAAATTAAAAAAATTCAACTGTATAATGGTATATACATTGGAAACAATATTAATAATTTATATACTAAATTAAATTGATGTGAAACTAATTTGTTCTTTAAAAGAAAACTCATAAATATATCTTGATAGTGAAAATATAAAGGTTTAATAAATAAAAAATACTCAAAAACTGTTACCAATCATTAAAAAAACTTTGATGTTTATTTTATGTTTTGTACAATAATATAAGAAAATACTCTATACTTTATATTTATAATTATTTTAAAGGAACAGAAAGCAAAATTTGAAATTCTTAATCAATGTTTTTTTGAAAATTTTATTAGTGACACTTTATTAAATCTTCGAAGAATAATTTTATTTATTATATATTAATTTACTGTTATAGTTAACAAAACTGATTTTATTGCAATAATTATATTTATTTTTAAAAGTTCCCTTTTATTCATTTGTGAAAAGTGATTTTACAAAAGTGTTCTATATATATATATATATATATATATATATATATATATATATATATATATATATATATATATATATATATATATATATATATATATATATATATATATATATATATATATATATATATATATATATATATATATATATATATATATATATATATATATATATATATATATATATATATATATATATACATATATATATATATATATATATATATATATATATATATATATATATATATATATATATATATATATATATATATATATATATATATATATATATATATATATATAATAGGATAATAATAACTTAAGTTACAGAATTTCAATTTATACTAAAAAAATGTATATATATCCATTTTAAACTTATTTAATTATAAGAATAAAACAGAAGTCAATGCAACATATATTTAGTTTCAATATTAAAATAAAATTATGCAATATTTAACTAATAGTTTTTCAAATTTATTCATACTTTTTGTATGTATTTTTTAATTAAGTTTTACTTATTATAATTTTATTTTATTTTGGAGAAAATGAATAAGAAAATTAATAGTTTGAAAAATAACTTGTAACCCTGTGCTGTATTTTGATTAGCATATGAAATTTTCAATAACAATTATTGGAAGGATATAGTTCAGATACCGTTCATTTTTGTCATTTCAAAATGAATTATAAAATAACGGAAAGTTTTATTTTACTTTAGGTTTTTTTGTGTTTAAAGCTGAAGCTATGCAAGTGTTGAAAATTTTAGCAAATTGAATTACTAAAGTAATTATCTATTAATTATATTAATATTACTAAATAATCATTTATATTAATTGTAGTAAATAATTAAATTATGTAAAAAAATCATAAAGTTATATTGTAAACAAATTCAATATAAAATATACTGTTACGAATAAAAATTTATTTTACTCTCTTAACCTCAAAAAATTTCAAATGAAGCGAATTTCTGGTAAATGTATCAAGAAAGTCAAGTTTCAATTAATAATAGCAAAGAATTCTATTACTGAAAAACATTCTTTTGATTAGAATTCTTCTATAACATAATTGAAAAGAAGGAAAAAACAGGGTTTTTAATAAAAATTAACAAAATACCCTTATTTATCGTCAAAACAGCAAACAAATATTTCTTTGCTACAGCAAATAATGAATTATTTTGATCAATATTTTAAATTGGGAGTATTTGTATTGTATGTTATTTTAATACATATTTCCAACACACAATTCAAATGTGAATAATAATGTAGAATCACATTCCATTTTTATACATAAATAAGAATATTAATTGTCCTAAAATTAACTGAAATATTATAAATGAAAATATGCTTTATAAAATTTTCAATTCAAGAAAAGTTATTTCCATTATTTTAATATTTGTTTGAAAGTTTTAAGTTCAATTAACACTTAAATTAATTGATAACCTTTTTTTTATAAAAATAAGAAGTTGTATCTAAATTGTTGTAACAAAAATAATTAAAACTTATGATTTGACTAAAATACACTGTAATAAAATTTATAAAACATAGCGCAAACAAATTATTAAAAAATAATTAAAATTTTAAAATTATTGAAAATACTAAAAATTGTATTCATTTTATTTTAAAAAAGTATAAGTATCATTATATATATTACAAAATTGTTAACATATTGTCGTTACTTCTTTTAAATACAGAAACAGGAATAATAAAAGTATTGGATTTTACTGTAAAGAGAAAATCGTAAATTGTAAAATATTTAGAATATTATTAACAATTGTAATTAAAAGTAAATACGTGATTCATAAATTGATATGTTGCTTAAAATCCTTCCTTTTACCAAAGATAATCTTAAGTCACTATTCTTTGATGGAGAAAATTATTTAAAAACATTTTTTGTGAATAATTAGGTAATTTGTAAAGGAATATAGAAAGGTATAGGTTTATCAGAAATTTCAGAATTGAACTGTTTAAAGAAAGTATATGTGATCCAGTGGCATAATAGTTTAATCCAAAACTTAAATGAGATATAAATTTGATCTCTAATTTTATCTCCAATGACTGCTAATTTTAATTAGAATTTTATAAAGTTATTAAATCACAAAGAACATTGAAGATAGTTATAATATGTATTTTTTTCTCATTTATTTTTTGTTTTCATGTTGTTTCCATTTATATTACAAAATTTCTCATTCAAATGAATGATGTTTATGAATGTTTGTCGAATTTTTCAGAAGAAAAATGAGTTGAATTGAAGATATTTTGAAGATATCTATGAAGCCAGTTTTCATTGGTATGAGATCCTGTTATATTAAACCCTAACATCACACTTTTTTAAATAAGGTTATTTGAAGCATTAGAGGTTTATCAGAATAACTTTTCCAAAAAGACAAAAAGATTTAACTGGCGCAATATTGCAAGTTAGACGTAAATATTACTAAATGACATTATGTAACATAAAAAATTTCGTTAACTTCATAGTTATTTTTGTTAAATTTTAATCTATAATACTTTTAAGATTAAATCTGAAAAAATAGTATATTTTTGAATGTCTTTGAATAAAATCCAAAAAATTATAAAAAAAATTTGTCAGATTAATTCTAATTTTTTAAGAAATTAAAAACATGTTATTACTAAATTAAAGAAATAAGGTTTGAATTTAATCTTTTTCCATTTATTTGCTTATTTGAGTTTTTCATGTGGATCAAGTAGGTGAATTGTTTGAACAAAAAATCTTTAAAATTACAACTGCTAACCTGGAAAAACAAGTGTATCTATATACATATATTTGTCCTATAAATGCTGGGAATATCTTTGATTATTTTTAAGAATTCCAAAATTTAACTCATTTAAGAATTTAAAATGACTATATTTTTATGGAGTTAATTTAGAGGTAGAAAAGTTCTTTACTGTAATGCATCAATGACCAAAATAGGGTTTCTAGCTGTGCTTGGTCTTCATTTTTGACTGCAAGGAAATAATATATAATGATAATTTCTTAAAAGAAAAATTCATTTAAAACTTCATATCACACACATTGTTATTCATGAACAAAGTTGATGAGGAGGTTTTAAGGAATATCTATATTTTAATTAATATAAATTAAATTACATACAAATATATTTTACTTCATCATTCTAATATATTTCGTAAATTAAGAATTTGAAGTTTACAATCTGCTTTTTAGATTTTGAAAATATCTGGAAAACAAAAACTTGAGCTTAGTATTTTTTTTACTTTACTTTTTATAATTTTTCTATAAAAAATTAAAACTGTAAAAATGAAAGGATTTTTTAAGAAGTTAGTTAGCAGAATTGTGTGGTAAAGTTATGAAAAACGAATATTTATAAATTGTTTTCTTTTATTATTTACTAAATAATACTAAGTTTCATCACCCTACAGGCTTCTTGGCCTGAATACATATATTGGATAAGAATAAATAATTATTAAGGAAATGGTTTTGTTTTTAGAAACTTTTTTTCTGCTTTCAGATTAAAAATCGATCAAGTGCATACTAAAAATACATTTTGAATGAAAATTAAATAAATTTCTAAGGTTCGCATGCTATATTTTTATGAACAAAATTCTCAGTGATAAAAATTATGGAAGTGTATATCTTGTACTATGATAAAATTTTGTACATCATAAAGACATTATTTTATGCATTTTTACATTCTCTACTTCCATATATATTTTTGTAAAATTTAACCTTCTTGGAGCTAAGTCAACACTTGAACGAGAGTAAACAAAACTGATCTTGGAGTTGAAATTTCATCATTTCGAAAGGAAAGTTTGAAAAACATTGAGCTAAAGTACAATAAATTTAGGCTTCATTCTTAATCATTTGGAATTTTTTTCACAAACGTTTTGCAGAAAGTAATTTCTAGATTCTGTAATAAGCTTCATATTAGACTGGTTTAATATTAAAAGGAATATTTTAATGCATCTAATAAACTTTTCTTTATAATATTTAATTAAATATTTAATTATAATATTTAATTAAATAAAATATAATTAAATTAGGTATAAAAACAACAGAATTTTTACTTAACTTTAAATGTAATGAACCAGTAATATTATTCAATATTGAATTCACAAACTAAAAAGATACCTTTTAATAAATTTTTACATAACACGTTTCAATAATATTTATTTATTTTTTATATCAATAGTTTTTCTAATTTAATAAACATTGTGATCATTCATCACTTAATTTAATCTTTTTATGGTTTGATAATTTGCACATGGAAGTTCTATTAAATATATGTATATGGCTATGGTTGATTTAATTAATTAATTTTTCAGAAAAGCAAGTTTCTTTCAAAGATTTAATAACTGGTTTGTTTTGTACTTACTTAAATTAGTCTATTTTACATTAACATCTAATTCCTTGAAGAAACAGTATCAATATATAAGAGTCATACTTAGAAGTTGTAAAGGTATTTAATATAATTAAAGAATTGAAATTTTTTATGTGGCTTTAATTTAAGATATAATTTAATAGTTAGGTAAAAAATTGAAAAATTGTTCCTTCATAATTTATGATAAAGTTATAAAAACATGATTTCATCATAATTTACTATGAACTTATGATTTTATTTAATAAAAGTTTTTTCTAATTTATATTATTCAAATAATAATTTTAAAAATAAAATTTAAAATTATAAAAATGCTACATAAAAATATTATGTATTAAATTATTTGTATGTATTAATATAATGTATTAAATTATTTGTAGAAACATTCTTATATAACAACGTATTTACTTTTTCTGCGCTATAACAATTTTTACTAGTAAATGAAAGATGGATGAAATGTTTGAAAATAATAAAAAAATAAACCTCACAAAGCAAATTTTTAATTAAATAGGGCAATATTAACATTGTTATATATATATATATATATATATATATATATATATATATATATATATATATATATATATATATATATATATATATATATATATATATATATATATATATAATTTGTATTTATGCCAAACCTTTTGAAGATAAATCCATATATTCAATTTCAGCATAATTCTGTAAATACGATTTTTTAAATGAATGTTTGTATGCTGGAATTTTATTGTTTGGTATAAAGTAGCTTCTACAGTTATTTCAATTTATAACATACGAATATTAATGATATTTCAGTGATTAAAATGTTCTAATATTAATAAAGAGAAAACGCGAATAACAAAATATCATCAATCAATGATCTATTTGAGACAATAAAAATCTAATGTTTTTGAATTTATTATTATAAGTTCACAAGGGAAAAGTATTTTTAATTAAAAAAAGTATTTCAAATATTGAGACCTGATTTTTTATATTTTTGCACTGGGAAATATATGTCTGACGATCCGTTTAAAACCATCATACCATCAGAGTAATGTATGAAATGTTTATGTTAAAATTCCTATCCTTTTAAGATATTAATTTCTTTTAAAATAATTTATCATATTCTAGAAAATGATATTTGTATGCTGAAAATGAAGCTGCATTTTATTATAAAATTTAGTAAAATTTAATTAAAACACAACTATGCATCTTGTTAATTTTGGTAAAATTGTACAGTTTTAAATGTGCTAAAAGTTTAGTTAGCAAATTATAAAGTGATATTACTCAGAAAGAGATTATTTTATTTCTATAGAGATGCAGCAGTACAACTATTAGATCCAAACAGTTGAATGTTTATCAATTATAGTTAGATTGCAATCTTATCTATATTTATAACAGATAATCAGTGATGTGTTTTAAGTTATTTTTCATCAACTATATATATATATATATATATATATATATATATATATATATATATATATATATATATATATATATATATATATATATATATATATATATATTAGTGTACATTTTTGCGACAAAACAAACACTTAAATCTTTATTTTAATGCATTGTTTTCGTGTTTCAAA
The DNA here is from genome assembly GCA_037975125.1 of Latrodectus hesperus. NCBI lineage: Eukaryota > Metazoa > Arthropoda > Arachnida > Araneae > Theridiidae > Latrodectus > Latrodectus hesperus. Next base: position 62,409,490 of record CM075851.1, on the reverse strand, counting down.
AAATAACATTTCAATTTTTTGCAATAAATTGAAATGTTATTCAAACAGTGTTTGTAGTGCATTTTTATAAATTCATATTGCTATACTTTTTTTAATTTTTAAAACAAATATATTTGATTACAGGCTTCTAAATGCATTCCTAAATATATTGTATCGTATGTTTTTAAGTATGGTAGTGACCATAACATTATATAGTTTTTAAGTTGAAGTTTTCAACTTCAATGAAAATGAAAGAGAACATTTCTTACGATCTCACATTAAATTTCTAAAGAAAAATTGCTTACATTTGTAATCCAGTCAACTTAATTACATATTATTTTTCATATTGTTTATAAATACCCATCATATCCCAGATATAGTATTTATGATTATTTATATTTTTAGAATTTATTGTGTCCTTGTTTTATAATTCCCACAATTACTTATTTTATAATTAAAAGAGACATTTGTATTCGCACATTTTAGGTATAAATTAACATTTCAAAATAATATTCAATTCTTTCATTCTATTTGAAAATAATTGGGTGATTCCTTATTTTTCATAATTCATTCTCTTGAAAGTTTAAAAAATTTTAATTTATAAAATATTACATACATGATTCTGAATGAATTATTAATATGTCAAAAATGTATAAGCAACACTATGTTATACACACAACTTATCTCAATAGAAATTTATAATATTATCATCAAAATGAACATTTATTTAATGTCTTTTGAATGCTCTGGAAGTTTGATGATCTACGCTAAAAGTAAAAGGAATATACTGAGAAACAAATTTACCCCTACGTGTACTGGATAACGAGATTCAGCAATAAAAATTGATTATATTCATGGGAAAAATTCCAGATGTTTTAGCAAAATGATATTTTCTTTTTCTATGCCGACCGATGGCTGAGTATCGTTTTTAACTCCTGAGCTGTGGGTTCCGGGTTCGAATACCAGATCGGGCATGGATGTTTCTTTCTCTTTGTGTTTCTATGTCTTTCCTTTTGAGATAATATATGATTAGTGGTGGTATGTCAGGTGTAATTCTACTCACCTCTGTGACTTGGTACACAGGTGCTCATTGAGTAACAACAAATGAGTAGCAGTTTCCGGCCTCATTGTGCTTAAGGGGTAATCATCCAAGTGCCCACCTTTATATATATATATATATATATATATATATATATATACCTTTATTTGGTATAAATACTTCTCTTGACTATTTATACAATTAATTATTTTGTATTCACTATTTTACTCCCAGGTCTTCTGATCACCGGAAGCACCAGGACCCAAAAATTGAAATTAACATGTCATATGACTTGTTAATTCCACTAGAATATTATTAATTGATGATTTTAAAAACCTGTTATAAAATAAATATATAAGAATGATTTGTATGGGTATAATATGGTTTCAGGTAAGCAAATTTTTTTGGAAATAAAATAAATCACAGAAAATTAAAAATAATTATTTAACTAGATTTATTACAAACATGAATGACTGAAAGGAGATCTAGACAGTTGAGTTGAAAACAATTATTTTTGTATAGAAATTTCAGCAATTCTGACAACAAATTTATTTAAAAACCATAAGATATAAGAAAACTAGTTTTTTTACTTTGAATTAACTTAACTTTCTGGTGTGAAAAAAACTTTTTAAACTAAACAGAAGTATCTTAAGTGCTCTGAGAAATTTCATTAAATGTAATAAGTTGTCACCAAACAAAGGCAGCTTTTTAAGACATGATTTACATACCAAAAGTGTGAAAAAATATATTTTGCTAAAAGTTTTCAGGCGTAACAAATTATGAGAAGGATCACTGATGGGCAAAAAAAATATTTTTACTACAGATAAAAAGGTGTTAGAATTATTTTCCAAATTTGAATTTTTTTCTTAAAAAGAAGGATTATTTTTAAGAAAAAAATTCCTTAGAATATAAAATTTTTTTTAATGCAATAGAAAGAATTTATTTTTAATGGTGATTCTATTTAGTTTTTTTGCAATTTCCATAAAATATTTTTGTAAAGAAACAGTCAAATAAAATTAATTTTTATAATGACATTAATGATAAAAATTAACAACTTAATTATGAAGATATTACAATACTCTTTGAGAATGAATTATTTTCTAAAATAAAAGCTCTTAAGAGTATTAATACAGAAAATGTTATTTTAAATATTTATTTCTCTCTGCATTTCAAATATATTTTGATTACAAAAGGGCTAAAATTTAATGTCTTCATTTTAAAAGGACATAATTTAGGAAATTCACATTTGAAAAAATTCATAGTAAATATGTACGAATAAGTCGTTTTTAATTATAATGAATTAAATTATAATGTGTGCTCATAATATTATCATATCAAAAATTTTGTTTATTATTCTGATAAAATACATATATATCAATTTTCTTTAAAGTGATAAATGTTTGTTAAACGTGAATGACTAGAAATTCATGTATAGTGTGACCTTTGATTTAATAAATATTCCTTCGTATGTAGTTAAAAAGTAAGCAATTTATCTAAATAGCATATTTTAAAAATTGAGGGATACTTGAAATTATCTTGTTTTAATCTGCTTGAAGAATTTACTATTTTAACTATTTTGAAACTAACTTTACCATGATATTATATGCATTATTAAGTTTAACTTAAATATTTTTAAGTAGAGTTGGTCGCTAAAATGGTTTCTAAAAGAAAAGAATCAGAAATACGGATGGTAAATGCTCTGTATATTATTCTACTAAGGTATATGAAAATTGGTAGTTTTAAGTTATTATACGTTTAAATGATTTGAAGCAGTTAAATACAATTTTTTGAGTTAATTAAAATACTTAACAAGTTTTAGTAAATATATAAATCAATTTAAAGGGCAAGAATAATTGATTTTATAAATTTATTCAAAATTTAACTACTTTTAAGAATTGAGAACTAGATAAAGATAGAATATTGATCTATCAGTGCATGAGAGACATTTTTAAATGTTTTATTTTGTCTTGAAGCTGTATTCATACAAACCAAAGCAGGCAAGAATAATTGATTGCATTAGATTATAAAGTAAGCTTATAAAATCATTTTTTCATTCTTAAATATTCATTGCCATTTGAAAAAACTATCGGACCAAATCTCCCGCAGTTCTATAAATATTACAAGATCAAGAAATTAATTTAATTTTAGCATTATTTATATTATATTTTATTATATGTAAATATAAAGGCAATTTTTAACTCATGGGCAATGTTTATAGTAGTTTTTATTGAAACGTTAATATTGCATACCTGAAATTAGTATTGTAAAAGTGTTCCAAGCAAAACAATTTTTTATAAGGAAATTCTGTAATTTTTAAAAACATTTAAAGGATGAGGATTCCTATAATGTAATGTATAAATTTTCATGACATCTAAAATTACATAATATTTACAAGATTTTGCCTCTGGAATGTTTTAGATATTTGAATTTGAAATATTTCTTTTATCTTATAAAAAAATTCTCAAAATGTAATGCGTCAATTTATGCTTCAGTTATTGATAATATTTTTTAATTTATTAATAGTGATAAAATTGTAAGAGACAGTATATGTTTCCCTAATATATAAAAAAAATACTTTTTAAATGGATAGTACGTAAAGTTTTATATAAACTTGCATTATACCTACTTACAACGAACAGTAATAATTCTATTTTATTCAATATTCATTACTCTAGGGCCTTTTAATTCCTCATATACATCTATGAAATAGTAAATGCTCTAAGTGGCGAAATAAAAAAAAATTTATTTTAAAAATGCTCATAGATTTCTTATTTTATACTGCGTAAAAAGGTGGAAGAACGCCCTTATTTTATAAATTGTGCTTTATAATTTAGAGCAATTAATGTAAATTTTCTTTTTTTATTTTAATAAACTTATTTTTTTCTTTTTTTCTTTAAATGAGTTTTTTCTATCGTTAAGGAAATACTATGATATAGTACTTAAGGATTTTTGGTATGTGAAAAAAGTAAAAAGACACCTGCAACAATATTCACATTTTGAAATCTGTAATAGTTTAAGACGCTGAAAACATTGTTTTTAAACTGTTTCTTTCAAAAGATACATTTTGTTGGAAGGAAATCCTTAATTTTTGTACAGTTAAAATGCCTAGAGGAAAACTTTTAAGTGAATTTCAAAAAGGTTAAATTGTGACATATAATGGTGTTGGCAAAGTTGTAAGAGAAATTGCAAGGCACTTACACATCACCTGCAAAAGTAGTTTCTTACATCTTGAAAAATCCAAAGTGTCCGAGAAAAGCAAAGACTGGCTAACTCAAAAGTGAACACCACGTGATCAAAGGAAAATCCTTATAGAATTAAAAAAAACGAGTGGTAGCATTAGAAAAGCACAAGATGAAGCTGGAATCACATATGTAACTGGAAGAATACTTTACAACTACCTAAGATGATCAGAAAACTTCATCTTCAAGGAAAAAGCATCGTATTAAATGGAAAGAGAGGCACATTGACCACCGGCTATAGTAATCCAAAGAACATATGTCTTGGAGCTTTGAATGGTTTTCAGTTATTTTTTCTAGTGAAAAAAAATCAATTTAGATGGCTATCAATATTATTGGTATTGTTGGATACACAGGAAAAAAACTTATTCTATTAGACACATGGGATAAAGCAGTTTAATGGTTTGGACAGCTGTTGGGCATGGTGGAAAGACCAAACTAGTGTTTCTGGATGGAAGACAAAAATATACAGATTACAATTTTAAATTCAGAGTTTCCTCCCTATAGAGTGATCTAGGTAGAAAAAATTTAATATTTTAAAAAGATAGAGCATCAATTAGCACAGTCAGTGACATTGAAAATTGGTTTAAAATAAATAATATTCGAGTTTTGTCATGGCTTGCTAAAAGTTCACACCTCAATATTGCTGAAAATATATGACCAGTAATTGTTCGGCTTATTTAAAGAGGAGGCAAGAAATATGAACTTCGAAAAGCTTTGAATTAATTGTGTTTGGGACAATTTTTGTTAAACTGAAACTCAAGATTTATTTTATTCAATGCCAAATAGAGTCTTTGAAGTAATCAAAGACGATGGCAGAAGAATTCCTTGTTAGCAAGACTTTAATTTTAACTATTTAGTACTGTCTTTCTATATTTTACCACAGTATGATATGATTAAAACTAATTTTTAATTGTAATAACCAAGAAGTCTTTCTATTTTATGTTACAGATATAGTTATGTGATTGTAAATAAATTTTTATAAAGGCTGTATTAAAATTATTTTAAAAATTCAAAGCTCTTCTCTTATTTGAAAAAATACTTGTGTCCTTCTACTTTTCTATGCTATGTATATTTAATGCCAATAATAATATTATTGATATGGATTGCTACTGCAGTAATATTGAAATTTAACAAGAATTTTTCGTTCTGTTAAGAAGAAAGTAATTCTGAAATCTCTTTTATCCTTAATGTTAGTTCTTTTTCATAATTACACTCTAACTGATTATACAGTAAACACACCCTTCTTCAAAAGCAACACTGATCTTCATAGATTTCAATAATGTTTCAATCGAATATTCAACACAGTTTTAATATTTTTATATTCCGTCTGCGAATATGAATTTCCAAAATCATTATATCAATTTAGAATGTTTCAATTTCCTATCTTATCTTAATACGCTTTACACGTCATTAATCTTACACACTTCTATGTTTAAGGATTGCAAGTGTTGAATAAAAATGTCCTAATACCATCAATAGATGTTAAAATTCTCAGCAAGTAACCGTAACATTCTTACTTTAATATATTATTGAGTATGAAACCTAATTAATCAGCTCACATGAAATTATATTGACTAATATCCAATGGGAATATGTGATTGACATTGTCCAATTACACGTATTATTAAAATTTACGGAAACGTTATATTTAAAGTTAGGGATTTCTGATTTTATGAAAGAGACCATGTATCAAGTTAAATCAGTGAAGTTTCAAAGAGCAGTCAAAAATTCCGATGATAATCTGGTATTTTCTTCATTAATTCATTTACATTAGTCAATAAAAATGATGTTATTTACTTTATTGATCTGTTTGCATTACAATAAAATTATGTACATTCTGTAATTTGAAATATCTATATTATTTTGTTGATTATGTACTGAATGATAAAGAATTGATTTGAATTAATGATTTAATTCTAAATAGAGGAGTGCAGTGTATTGAATAGATAATGGATAATAATGATTCACAAACAATTGAAAAATTTGAATAAAGTATTTTGTTAAAATTTCTAACATTAATGTTAATTGGAATATCGAATATACAAGGTAAGTGCACAAAAATAAATGAGAAAAACAAAATCATATGATTTTCTTACCAAACTTTATAATTCAATCTTGGATGAAAAATAGTACAAATCAAATATTGACATATTATTATTAATATTAAATATTGAAAAATTGTGCTTTATATGTGGAGCAATTTGAGGTACATCTTTCTAAAAAATATTTGGATGGGATGTGGGATTTCTCTGCCGATGATATTAAAATACCCAAGTTATCGTTGCCTCAAAATTAATTTTTGTGTCCACTAAATAATGGTAAGTGTCTATTTCCTTATCTTTGGTAATTAGTACAGCTTTATATTTTCCCTGCAATGAAATAGCAAGAATAAGTTACCACATTTAATAAAGATGATGCATCTGGCAGAGAAAAAGAAATTTTTTTATAGGCTCTGTATGGAAAATATTTAACAATATTATTTTAAAGCCCCTTTCATTTTGACAATATGAGAAAAATTATAGGAAGGTTTTCTGTCAATAAACTAGTTATGATGTTTAGCAACACATAAAAATAAATCTCAATTGAATGACATGATGTGTAATGAAACTCACATTTATGCATTAAAATTAAATCTTGGTCAGTCAATTTTATTTTTCTTATTCGGAATTAAAATATTGTTCAAAACAGAAATTAACTGATGTACACACATCATCATATTTTAAGTGAACAAAAATTGTAATTAACCTATTTTAAAAATAACAATTTATTGCTGAAATATAATCATTTTTCAAATAAATGAAATTCAAGATGTTTTCGTTAATTTTGATAAAAAATCAAATACAATAAAAAAAGAAAAATATTTAATTATTATTTTGCTAAAAGTTCATAACATTGATGTAAAATGGTTATTTTTTATGAATTTAATTACTTTGGAAAGATAACGTTCGTACTTTTACAGAAAAATAATTAAAAATGATCATCGATTATTACTATATTGTTATGAGTAATGTATGTATGTATGTATAGAGGGAGAGATACATATATATTTTATGTATACATTATATATATATATATATATATATATATATATATATACACACATATATATATATATATATATATATATATATATATATATATATATATATATATATATATATATATAGAAAAGGTTTTGATAATTTGATGATGAGAATAGAGTGAAAAATCTGGTTAAAATGAGCTTTTTGTTTGCGAAGAGAAAATCTAACTTTATCAGGTTAAAACATAGTCATTACTCTAGATCGAATAGCAAATTATGAAGAAAACTTCTTTTTACTATATGATGCAGATGTAAGTACAGAAATGAATAAAAAACAATCATTTAATTCTATTGTACTGTAGATCGTGCGCACGCGTTTAATTGAAACCTTAGTATTCTGTCTTTTTACACATTGTTTTCAATGTTTTACTTAGTGACATGTTATATAAACCATGAGAAAAACACATCACTTAGCAATCCTGCTAATTATTTGTTATATGTTTGGCAAGATATTATTCAGCATTATTACTATTTTCAAACAAGTCAATGTATATAGTTAGAATTGTCATTAAAGCAATCAAATAATGTGTGCATATTTTATATTTATATGCATATGTTTTAATACTTTTAATCTTAAGTTATAATTTGAATCGAGGATTGTGTTAAAGGAATATTCTTCATAATACTAACTCTGAACTATATTTTATCACGATAAAAACATTAATTGAGATTGAATACTTCAATACTTCTTACAAAAGATTAATATTCAATAATGTAAGGCCTTCTCAGCTTCCTTTTGAATATTTAAATTAAAACCTTTTAGGTTTTTTTGTGTATCACATATTTTATCACAAAGTGGCAACCACATTAAAAACAAACGTAATTTTTATACCTTTTGTTAAGTAATTGGAGGTATTTACCATAATTAGGCAAAGAAATTCATTAACAATTTAAAATGACACATTTGTTTAATTTATTCGCCATCTATAATCATCAATCGAAATCAAATATAGTATATCAAGTTCGAAATATTTCTTAGATTTATCTATGATTAACCAATATTGAAAATCATTTACTAAAATACATAAACGCAATTAAAGTATTTAATTAATTAATAAATATTCTCTATGAATTTATTAAAATGAACTTTCAAAGAATAACAATTGATTCGAAGATCTTGCTCATTATAACACACATTTCTTTAAACAAAAATAAAACGGTGAATTCTTGGTGATACAGTTTAGTACGGAATAATCATAATGGATTTTTTCTAAAAATTACACCAAACTGCAATATACAGATTCTACGCATTATATAATCTAATCAGATCATTCACAATTTACTAATGCAAAATAAAATCCACTGGATTATAAGTATGAAATTTTTTATATGAAATTATATCTGAATATTTAAATTTAAAATCATCAGAAAAGATAATACCATTAATTTTCAAGTACTTCATATCTGTGATTTCGTACGTAAAATTATACATAAATTCAAAATGAATCGATGCTCTTTTTCTCTCGAAAATCTGGGAAAATTACTCACTCATTACTGTTAAATGTTTAATTTTTTCTGTAATTCAAATATAAAGATTTAAAATATATAAAATTAAAACTTAATAACATGAAATTTTAGGATCAACATTTAAGATCGTTACAAATGAATAGGTATTTTTAAATTTAGTTCTATTTACTTTTATATTTCAAAATTTGCTTATAAGTATTCTTTAAATTTTTTTATAAAAACTGATTCGTGAAATTGCAACAAATAAATTAATATTCTTAATGATTTTTGAAAAATTATAGTGAATATTTATTTGCTTATATAGAAAATATATTATTCATTTGTCTTGTTATAAAGTGCAATGTTTATAATGTTTATAAAGTGCAAATAGAATTTGCAAATAGAAGCTATTGAAATTATAAATAACCTCAATGATAATCAAACTAAGACATTTTTATTAAAATGATAGTTAAATTCTATAAATTTATCGTGTTTAATCATAAGATGAATTTATACTTTATAATCTGTAGAAATCCTATTACTTTCTACTATGTATACTCAAACTTTTGCTTGATTAAATAATGTATATGTATGAATTTATAATTTCAAGATTATAATACTATCCATTTTCTCTACAAATTTTCTTTTTATGATTAAAATAAAAATGCGACAAAAAGCTATTATGTGTTTATTTATATTTGTATCAATGTGTAAAAGCAATTTCCTTACTAATACTTTCCAACATTTAACATTATTGTTTCTAAAGCGCAATATATTGGAAGTAAATAAATAATTTTACCAAAATAGTCTTAGAACATATATTTGATGCTTTAATATTGAAATGAATTATTGCTTTGTTTTTGTATGTTTTATTTATGAATTTAAAATATTGAGAGTATAAAGATACAAAAACGTAAAAAAACCTTTAAAATAAAACTGACAAAATTCTGTATTTATTTAAAAATTCATAATCCAGGTCGCTTAAATGATTTTTTTTTGTCAATATATAGGAATATAAACCTTCATTGATATTTCGCGATGCTCTTTCTCAGAAAAAATTTTTCTTATATTATGTGGATAAACATTATATGATAAGGAAAATCCTTTATTACCTTGAATATCTTAAAATTTCTATAAAAATGAAATTTTAATTGATGCAATATTTTTTCTAATTTTGGTGTTTTTTTTTTTAAATTTTAAATTTTTTTTATGATTTCATTTCAGAAAAAATTATGTGTTGATGTTCATTCATTATTTAAGGTATGTTGAAATAAAGATATAATTTATTAATTGGAAATTTTTTAAAAAAACATTGTTTTATTTATTGAACTATTGATAGATTAACTGTATTTAATATTTTTAATTCTAAGATTTATTTTTATACTTGATATTTCACTTAATAACTGAGAATATCTATTATTTTTCGGGGAGTTTTAAGTTTAATTCATTAACAAATAACCCATTTGCATTTAATAAAACTTAAAAATGTGATATATTACAAGACTGGAACGATTGTTTCTAATATATTCAAGTTCAAATGGATGTACCTAAATGTTTAACTACAAAAACATTACTAAACTGAAAATGAAATAATTTAATATTGTTAAATACATTGCTGGACAATTGCTAAGGACGGATAACACTATCATCTATAGCAACCACAAAATGAAAGGAAGCAAAATGTGGAAAATTAGAATAAGTGCGGGATATAGTAAGAAGAAATATGCGTATGCAATTTTTTTCCACGTCAGTTCATCCTATGATAGCGTTCATAAGAGCTTTAAAGGTTTTCACGCGTATGGACAGTTGTTGTTTCAAGTCAAAGTTTTACAGGAAAGATTTTATACAGAATCACCCGACATCACTTAGATGATTTTATACGTGGCCGAATTATTGGAAAGATCGAAGAAGGGCGTAAAATAACAGATGTTGCCAGGGGGTTCGACATCGCTCACAGCGTTGTTTCACAACTGTGGAAGTCATTTAAAACAACTGAAATGTGTGGTAGGCGGCACGGGGGAGGTCATGTTAGAAATACGACGTCTGCAGAAGAGAGATATATTGTCCTATCAGTTCCTCATGTTCATCATTTCCGTGATGCTGTCGGTGATAAATTTGCTTTTATGGACGACAACACAAAATGTCATCGAACTCTCACTGTTCAGGATTGTCTAGACAGCGAGGGTATTCAACGCCTTGTATGGCTATCACGTTCTCTAGACCTATACCTTATTGAAAATGTGTGGGATGCTTTGGGGAGGCAAGTTGCTGGTCGAAACTATCCTCCGAAAAACAAAAACACCCTCATCCATGCACTCCCAGAGGAATGGGATAAATTGCCTCAACAGCTGTTGGATAATGTTGTGCAAAGTATGGTACGACGTGTGGAATGTTGCATCACACTCAATGGTGGACATATCCCGTAATAATGCGTTTCTTCAAGGTGCCTGCTGACTTTTAGATGCATTGTTCCATTTTTCCGTAAGCAGCATCAAATGAACATTTTTTTTCTTTCAGATGTTTCACAGTTTTTGTACTTTCCAGAACAATGAATATTTTTTATTCTTATGTCTGAACAGTGTGGCAACTATATTTTATCCTACTAGGCTTCATGTCTCGCTTAATGTTATGCTTCATTGCAATTTGTGATCCGTCCTTAGCAATTGTCCAGCAGTGTAATATTCATCTGTATTTCACTTACTATAAGTAAAAAAAACAAAATGCAAAATATTTCTATTTTAGGAAAAAAGGAGGGATGGTTTTAATGGTTAACTGTTAAAGCAATAGTAACATTTTATGATAAATCAAGCGTGTCATCATCACATCATAGCAAATTTTGACTTTATACTGGGAGATAATGTATGTGTATTTCCAGATGTATTCATAGTTGCTTGAAATTAATCTGAATATTTTTGTTTAAATAATTAGCATTTCAACGTATTTTTGGAAACTTAAATTTTTGTTTTTGTTCTAAGCTGCATTTTAAAGGGTAAAGTTTATTTAGCATTGTTATAAGAAATAAATTTATTTTGTGCATATTAATATGTATTTGCTAATGTTAATAAATTCATTAACTGCAATAAATATAAAATAATTGAAATAAGTCCATATATATTTTAAATCATTAAAAATTATAATCAGAATCAGTAAGATAATGGTATTACTATAAAAAAAATAATTAGTTAATGTGCACTGATAATTCATATTATTTGATACAATTTATTAAAGCACTTTCTTTGCTTCAAGTGAAGTGAAGGAAATCATGAAAATATTTTGGTATGTAATAAGCTATTTAATTTATTTTTAAGGTGTAAAATTTTTAGATATTTAATTTCAGCTTGAAATATGCCTATTACTGTTTCCGTTAGTAGTAATGAATAATATTTTGAAGCTTGAAAGCAGTTCAACTAACATGATATTTTATAATAAGATTAGAGAGAATTTTATTTAAAATTGCCTAATGAATAGTCTGGAAAACTGTGGCTTCTATTTTCTCTTATAATGAAAGCGGTTTAATAATTCAAACTATGGATTATCATGATAAGTTTCCAGGATTCGAAACAGAAATGCTGTTTACGAATTTATAACTAGTTTCCCTCAGGAATATAAGATAGAACGATTTTGGTCAAGTATTTTATGCCTGTTATAATGTATGTATTATGAGATTGTAACAAATAACTGAGAAGGATATTTAATAATGTAGGAAAAATTTAATTTAAAATTCGAATAAGGTGAGATTCAATTATTCTGCATGATTTTAAACAAAGTTTAGCATCCTCGTGGTTATCGTTAAATTATAGGAATCTTGCTTCAGGTGATTAAATGCTCGAATAAACATTTTTATGGATCCATATCAGTTTATTTTCTAGAGCAATTGATTTGTAAATCAATGTCCAATGTATGCAATCGAAAGTACAGTGTAATTTATAAATTCTTAAAAAAATTTTAATTTAACGAAAACAGTAAAAACGTTTTTTTTACATATCAACACATGAGATTTATATATTATTAAATAAAATATATTAAGTTCAAGAGTAAAATAAAATATATGTAGCATAAATTTAAAATTAAAATTAAATATTCAATTTTTAAATTGCACAGGCAATTATCAAGCTGCATATGATGATTTTTGAATTTGTAAAGTACTTACAATTTAAATAATATTTGTAAGAATTGGTAAGTAGTTGCCCAGCTCATGCAAAATTAATTACGAAGATGAAAAAAAATATGGAATCATTAAGGAGTTAATATTTTCGGAAATGAGCATAACAAACGACGCTTTTGTCAGCATTTTACTAACAATGCATGCTTTTATAGTGAACATTTTTCATGATAATGCGTGAAAATAAATCACAAGAAGTATGGAAGACAGATTACATAAATCTTATAAATATAGAAAAGTTGTCTGAGCACAAAACAAACATTCTGCAATTAGAAATCCCTGTAGTTTAAAAATAAGATCACTGTTTTTTTATGTGGAATGCTACCGATTCATTCCAGACATAGTTGAGCAATGGTAGGTGGATATAGTACTACTTTTATTTCCTCATGCATGTCGTCTCAGGAGAATTTTTTATGTTTTCTAGGATTATTCCCCTTGATAATGAAAATGGTCCATAATTTATTCTTCTTCCTGGAAAATTATCATCAATATATGTTAAAATGTAGTCCATAGAATTCAGTTATCAGGTTAGTTTTAAAGTGGTTGTCTAATTACTCTTATATTTTAGAGCATTTATAAGTATTTTCTAGCTGTGAAACAAATATTTTCTGGAAGAAAATTTCTCTTTTCTATGACAGACAAATTTTAATTTGTAAAAAAATTGAATCACTTCAAGTTATGTAGTTTTTGTACAAATAAAAATTTCAAATGCATAATAATATATGAATTATTTTTGAAACATTTTAAGTATATCTATTATTTCATTTAGAATAAATTAGCTATTTAAATGTTTATACTTTAAAATAAAATAAATATTAATGAACGTCATTTGATTGTAATCCTAATTGGTAGACAGTATTTTGAAATGAAAGAATTTATTTTTATTGATATTTCTTCAGCTATCAGTTAAAATTATTGAGACTTTCTTCCCTCTGAATATAATAAACAAATTTTCCATTTTTACGTCAATGATGACAAAAACTTCTTATGAAAGAGATGTTTTGCTCTTCTTAGTTTTTGAGGTAAAATAATACGCACACTTTCTTTTATAAACTTAGAGACTTTATTCTACGGTTTTAACATTGTTATTCAATAAATAACATTCAGTAAAAATTTTTATTTTGCTAATTAAATTTACATTAATTTAATGAATATTAAGGACTTTTAATAAAATTACCATAGAAAATTTTGGAAAAATCACGTATTGTAATAAGACATTTATTTTATGTTAAAATTATGGAGTTAAGATAAAAGGATTAAATATGCAATTTTGGGATTATACTGTGATGCGCAATCAGTAAGAAAGAGGCTAATAGTTGATTAGAAACTAAGATCCAACTAAGATACAATGACAGAAAACGGGAACTCATTCCATGCAGCTTTAAGTCTATGCACTCTTCTCATCAACACTAAAGTAGCAGGAAAGGGATGAAATATTAATCCCTTAAGCCAAGAAAATGACCGGTGATTTTAATTTGTGAAAATATTGGTAAATATGAACGCTAAAACAACAATGCTCCCTGTATTGAGAAAAATATTGAACATCTAAATGACCTTCGACCTAAACAAGATATTTGTGTTTCAGATATCTAGTGTCTTCCTATACCATCATGTTAGGTGCGGGGACAACATGTTAATATTGAATGTAACCAAGTGACAAAATCTCTCCTTGGGTCATACAGACACGTATGCATAAATCGGAAGGTTGCATGGATGAATGGAAATAGATAAAAAAAAGTCGTCACTGCATTACTTTTATATTCATATATTTAGCACCGGAATTGTCATTAATTTTTATGCAAAATCATTAAGAGACTCTGAAATAATGGTCGCCATATTGACAGCCCATGCTGTATTAAACATCATCAGACTGGTTCAATATATTTTACTGATAAGATTCTTCAAAACAATAGTTCTGAATTTGATCCAGTCTCTATGGAACAAAGGAAACAGGGTATTGATCTTTCTTTCTTCTTCTTTTATGGGTTTTCTCCCTTGAGACAAGTTAAATACGATCAAATATTTATAACAAATCTTCGTCGAAAAAGTATACCCAGTGGAATTAAAATACCTTTTGAAGACACATGTCTGTTAGACTGACACCTAAGCGGTGTCAAATATTGTCGTAGAATACGAATAAATATGGACTTGCTGAAAACAAGCTTGTTTTTCTTGACTAAATTTGGGTGATACTGTGGTGCCAGATTTCCCAGTCATTTTTATTGGAAAGACATAAAAATTCGGCATGGCAGTTAATATAATCCTCAGCAAGAAATTGATTAATTATTCATAGAATACCGATTGGATTTTGGCTAATAGGCTTGACAAAATCGTAGGAAACTAATCAGCTCTAGGGATGGGTAATGATCCTATTTCTATCAATTTCCGACACTGGTAAGCATTTTCTTTCATTATTCATGGAATCTGAATATTCTGAGTAAACATTGCATAGCAATTTCTGAACAACTTTCCGTATATGCAGTGATTTCATAAGATCTATGCCTCTTATTTTTTCTTTTAAATGCGCTTAATTAAAATGTTTGCATATTCTCAGCTTTTCTTCCTTTCATCAGATTTAACATTCTTAATGTATTCTTTCTCCGTGATACCGTTTTAATATACAATAGTGTATATATGGACTGACAAATTCTTGTTCGAAACTGATTTTTTTTCAGCATATTATTCGCAGACAAATTTGAGAGAGATAATCAATTTTATGTTTTTCAAATATACTCATATATTCTTTGTAAAATATTTACTGTTAAGTATCAAAATAAAGATAATATTTTGAAAGCAATACAACTCTGTGTAAAATATAAATTAAAATATTTTTTTTTCAAAAATTTTAATAAAAAATTCTTAATATTATTTAAAATTGAAAAATAAAATATATTATAAACACTTAATAAAAAATATGTTTCCCATTTAAAGGATTGACACTAATATACATGTTCGAAATATTTTAACTGGTAATAGTAAATATGATGCAAGTTTATTAAGCATTGTAAGAACCAAAAATTTAAAATTTATTAATTTTTAAGCTACGTTTGATTTAACTAAAGAATAAAATTATCATAAATGATTGATAAATTAAATTTTAATACTTTTGTAAATCATTACATACAAAATGTTTTTATTTTATTTTAAAATAACACTTGCATTTCAATTCCAAATAACATTGCCGTAATAATATTTTTGAAAATAATTAACACTAAACTTTTATAAATACGTAAAAATAGATATGGTATTGATAAGTGCATGATTCAAATCTTTTAGATGTGTATCGCACTTTATATATTTATACATGAAAGCTGCAATAATGCAAAGAGAGCTAGTAAAACACATTTACCTTCTATTACGTTTCACAAGTATATATTTCAGAATTATATATATAGAATTATATATATATATATATATATATATATATATATATATATATATATATATATATATATATATATATATATATATATATATATATATATATATATATATATATATATATATATATATATATATATATATATATATATATATATATATATATATATATATTAAAATGTAAATATTTGATTATAATATTAAAATGAATTAAAATTAATAGTTTTCTTAATTTTTTTACATCAAATGTTTCACACATTTTGTAATTAAACTGCCTATAGTTATATTAACTTGTTATTAAAAGAATAAAAACAAGCTCTATTTTATATTATGCTTAGTTCATTTTTTGTGAGTAATCTATTAACATTATTTCCACGGGCAGAATTCCAATACAGAAATCAATCCATCACAATAAATAATGAATTACGCTTTTTGTTTTAACAATACAATAATTAAGAATGATAATATTTTAATTAAATTACCTTTATACTTTTAACTCCAAAACAAATAAAATAGCAAAACTATGGTGCTTATTAAGTTTATTTAGATTTGAAAAACAAATTATTAATATGTCAAAATGTAAGAGAATACATGGAAAGGTTTTGTTAAGCTTTAGTGATGTAATTTGTAAGTTATAAATGTAGATGAAAACTTAATTTGAGTATAAATATATCATAAATATTTTTATAAATGGCCATCAGACTTTTGATTTTATATAAAACTTACATTATAATCAATGTACTCTTGAGAGGCATTGGAATGCCAAGGAAAAATGGAGTTTTAGACGATTTTCTGAGCATTTGTAACAAATAAATAACATTATTATCACCGCGAATTTAATTATTATTTGAGAGATAAGAACTAAAAATGAAATAAATAACATTTAACATGAGAAAGTTGTCACAAAATTAAAATCACAATTAAGATGTAAGAGCTTATTCAGTTAATTATTTAAGTGGATACGCTAAAATAAAATGGTTGTTATTCTAAACTATTATTAATGCTTCACAAGAAAAAAATAAACACGTAAAATGCTGAATTTAGGATCAAACTACAGACTATTGGTCTCAGTACCAACATTACATGTAAATTCAGTGAATTTTGTGCTTATACAAATGTATAAATTACTATATGTTGACATAACTGTTATGTGCAGTTTTTGATAATTAAAGTGAACAGTCGGTGCTTATGGGATTATAGGATCAACTGAATGAAACATTATTATTTGAAATAAGAAAAGTTTAAAAAGTCGTTGCGACGATATTGAAACTTGCAAACAATGTTATATATCGATTTTTTATTTCGATAAATACCAAATTTATATTTTGTATATTATAATATTATTTAATAAATATTATTGACCTGTGAGAAGTGATTTGAAAGAATCTTATTGATCAACAATTATTACAAAACATTTTATATTCACTTGTTAACTTGATCTATGTAAAACATGTTGGAATATCAGTTGTCCTATTCAAAGGTTTTCACTTGTCCTATTGTTTTGTTACAGGTAGGGACAGAACAACAGAACAAGATTTCTTTTAGATTATCATTTAGCTTTTTTTTGATAACGAGCAATACTATTTTTGTTAAGGAACAATACATTATGAACTTTCACTAGATGAAATATAATCAAGTTTTAAAAACTAAATATTTTCCATAAACCTATAGTTTTAAATGATCTCATAAATTACTTTGCTACCTTCATATTTACAAGCAATTTTTCTCTGTCAATAAATTGTAAATTTCTACATATAGATATTTTGTTACAGTTAGTTAACTCATTGTACCTCGAAAATTATTTAATGAATGTCCCTGGTGGCAATTTAAGTTCATTATTTTATTATCACTTATGTATTACTAAACAACTATATCTTTATAATTTTACAAGCTATACCAATAATTTCCCTTTCAATTTATTTAAAAAGATTGCATTCTCAACGAGGGCATTTAGTTACATAAAACTTTTAATAATTTTAATTTATAAGGCCCAAATGCATAATTCTTATAAATACATATTAATTTTGCATTTCAGTTAATAATGCAGGTTTTAATCAAAATAAAAATATTATTTGGGGATAAAATGTTTTTTGTGCGTCTGTGTGTGTGTTGTTCTTAATTGACATTCAGTTACTTTTTATCCTGTTGCTTTTATTTATTGAATCATTTTGTAAATAAATTCTTAAATTTTAATATTATTTGCTTTCATTCGATATTCAAAGATTTTATTAATAAAACTACCTTAACTTTTAAATAATTATTGCTCTCTATTAAGAAATTAATGTATTCAATATATATTTTCTTTTAGGAAATTTATTGAAATTTGTCATGAATTTCATTTTCAGATGTAGTTATCAAAGAATTGCAACGGAGTAATCGTCGTTAAATCTTAATCATATCTTTAATTTGAAGAGAAAAATGTGCAATAAAAGCTGTCTCAGCCATTATTGCTTAAATTTTACATTTGTTTTTAAATAATGGGATTTGTGTAGCATTTTTTTCAATGTATTTATGATTATAATTAAAAAAATTAAATATAGAAAGATATGCATCGCTGTGTTTGAAATGAATATATAGCCTATAGATCACAAGAATAAAATACCCTGTTCATATATTTTTCGTAGGTTTCTATTCCCAGTAGGGAAAAAGGAAATTTTTTGATAACTTATATTCAGAGGAATAGTTAAAATTCTTTTAAGAATATAACAATTGTTATAGTTAAAGAGATTTCATTCCTTAAATGCCTCACTTTAGGACTTAAAAAGAAATAAATAATCTTAAGTATAGTTATAAAACATTTGATTAATGCGCTGCAATAAACATCAATAAAGAAGTGATTAATTCGCTTGAAGTATAAATTAAATCGATACCAGGCAGTTTTAAAAATGAATAAAAACTACTTTCCAAACAAGAAAATATTTTTTGGTTCTAATCATAAAAATGTTGTTTAAATTGATAATGTGAAATGTTTATTTCCTGTTACTGAAATTAGTAAATTTCCTTGACGTTCCATTCTATTTATTAACTGGCAAAATGCTTAAAATTAAACAAACGTATAATTGAACTTCAAAATGCTTTTGAAATATTATTTCTGATTAAGGTGTATGTAAATGCTTTCCAACTTTAACACATTTAGGAAATACATTATAGGATAGATAAAAAAAATTGCTGCTCAAGAATCACGATTGCATACGCGTGTCATCATTTTATTTCATTTTTTAATCGTTTAGAAATATTTTAATTTTGTCTTAATTTCATCACATATTTAACTGCCTTAAACTAATTGGTTTTATGCTCCCCACAAAAAAGTTTTTGCGCTATTAATGTTGTATGAGAGTTCATAAATTCTTATGTATGGTTTATCAAATTTTATGTTTAGTAAAATTCTGAAAAACATTTATGACTTTTTAACTGCTGAAATAAAAACTACACGGAATTTAAATATTGTAAAACAGAAATTGAATAAAGTAAAAAAAATAAAAGATGCAAAGTAGTAAAAATTACTTTGGATCGTGACTGAACGGTATTAAGAAAAATCATTACTTTCTGAGCTCATGTAAAGGGCAGATAACTGGATTAAGGCTCTTGTATGTATTTTTATTACACTGTTTGCTTATTGAATTCTTGTGATTTTTTTATTGATAATGAAATTTATTTATGGATCACATAAGAATGAAAGTGAATGTTTCCTTAGCTTATCTTTAACATATATTTATGCAGAAAGCATGTATTCTTCATGTTTATGATTTTCTTTTTGACTTTATTTGGTAACGATTTCTTTTAAATTTTTATCTATGTAGTGTAAAAAGAATTGCAAACTTTTTAATAAATTTCAAGCAACTTTCTTAAAATTATCAACTTAAGCTTACGTAATTTAATTGAATACAAAATATTAGTTAAAATGCTTAGCAAAGTTGATACGTTCACAACTTTTCAAGAAAAGTAGAATTCAGCATAAAATTTGTTTCTCAATATCTGGAGATATACTTTCTATGATAATTGAAATAATGTGAAGATAGAGACATAAAAATATAAGACAGTTTATCCGTATTACGATAATGAACCGAATAAATTATTCTTGATTTGGAGAAGTTATCGCTAGATAGTTTTATGCAATAAGAATAATAATAAGTGGCCACTGTATTCTTGATATAGATTGAAATTCTTATCAATCATAGCTGCAAATATTAAATATTTTTTAGTTAAAGTTCCAAACATGAAATATATTTAATTAGATTTTCACGAATTTTTTAAAAATTTTATTATTAGTTTAGAAATTAGTTAAGCTTAATATTTAGCTGCTTTACATTATTTAATATATAAATTTCAAAAAAATTAACGTTTATAAAACTGAAAAATATTTCTATAGCACAACAATGTAACCTAATAGTATGAGGAAATACAAAGAAACATGATGTTTTAAAGAAAAAGAAAAATATTTTGCAAAAAGTCATGGTCATTAAATTCAAGGTATATTTTGTACAAGTAAAGTAATATTGTGTTCAGAAACTTATATGTTTAATTTATTCTTGTTCACATAATAGGAAAAGTGTTAGTCAAAAAAGTGTGTGTGTTGAATAAAAAAATAAAATCATTGAACTATTAACTCTAAAACAATTGTATTCGTAAAACTAATATGTTGGATTGGTAAATTTATTATAAATAATGATAATCTGATAGCTAGCACAAATTGTAAAAAATCATTTAAATATTTTAATTTAAGAAAGCATAAAAAATCACAAAGCTATTTATATAATTAATTATAAATATTTTTGTGTAATCAAATCGTTTTCTTAAACTAATTCTATGGTGAAAAATAATACTTGACTAACACAGTGAAAAGACTCTTTCAATGTCTTGTATTTTAATAAAGTGGCTATTCTCAGTGAAAATGAATATTGTTTATTAAACTAAAGAAATGTCATCATGTTTTTACTGTTAAAAACTGAAACTGTGAATTGCACAAATTAATTTAGGTAGAATTAATTTTCTTTCCAAGTGAGAATAATATTTCAAAATGAGATTAAATAAGGAAAATTTTTAACTCAGGAATAGGGATTTTCTCTTGAAAATAAGGGGGCAAGTTCTCTTTTATTAGCTGTTCAATAGCTCTTCTTTGACATGAAATACTGAGATTTCAAAACCATTCTTTAGGAATGAAAAGTAATTTTTTTACTTCAGTGAAAGATATTCATGGCAAAAGAAGCTTCAATATATCAAGTACATAGTGCACAAAATAAAGAAGAAAATTGTCAAAATTCTTTTTATATCAGTTTCTATCTAAGTAAAAAAAATCAGCGTTTTTATGTGATAATCTTAAAAGCAATTTAACTATATGATTTTAAATAAAATTAAGGTACATATTTTGAAAAGTAACTTCTGAATTTATATTTAATAATATATTATTATTTAACAAATTAGAGTAAAATTTAACATTCTTAATATATATATATATATATATATATATATATATATATATATATATATATATATATATATATATATATATATATATATATATATATATATATATATATATATACATATACAAACACACACACACACAGGTAGAGGAAGGCTGTTGTGGGTGTTTGTATGTGTTAATTTTCAATATTAAAATATATTTTATATAATTTTATTTTTTATTAATCTCAAACCCCATAAAATGTGAACATTATTTATATAAAATAATAAAAAAATGTTTTATAAAAAGTTGAAACGTAACTGATTTTTTAGTAATTAGTAGTTTTTCTTCACAACAACAGATTTTAAAGGAATTAAAAATAGTTTTATATTTATGATGCAGCGTTAGATTTCAAAACTTCACTTTTACTGCTGTTGTTGAATCTGTTCATTTAAGAGTAATTGCAGATATTTTTTAAACATTTATTTTTTGTTATATTAACTAAATTATATGCATCATATGTTGTGTTTCAATAAATTGACATACTTATCTTGATTTTTTAATAAAAATGATGCGATTATATTTGCAGGGAAGATGTAAACATTCTCATATATGATCAATTAAAAATTTTTATTAATTCCAAGGGAAAAAAGGTAAAAGAAAAACTATGGAGAGTAAAATATATAAAGTTTAAGTTTGTTAAGTTTGTATACTTATATTCAGTTTAACAAGTATCAGCATCTATTTGTGAAAAAGTAATGAAGAAAAGAAATAGGTGATATAGGAAGTTATTCTCATATATTTCAAATTTGCGTATTGCGTGAAATTTCTATAATACATGGTACATTTTTATTGATATTAAAATATTTGTTAAAGCTGAAATTAAAAAAAAATCAACTTTAATTGATAATGATTGTGTGTTTGTTGAAATATTTCACGTATTTTAAAATTATAAGATAGTTTCCTATACATCTTTATTATCATTCATTTATCATTCATTGATTTTATAAAAATTGATCATACTGGAAATTATATTTTTAGCAGTTTACACTATTTATTTTGAAAAAAAATACAACTGACTTTTTTCTACATATATATATATATATATATATATATATATATATATATATATATATATATATATATATATATATATATATATATATATATATATATATATATATATATATATATATATATATATATATATATATATAATTCAATAAAAATGATTACTTTTATATATAATAAAATTATTAATGAAAATTAATAATCAGCTATCTATAACATTTAAGAAAATTATGATTAAAATATTTTTGAATATTTAATACATTGTTCTAGAAATAGTTTACAATCTATGCCCATACACTTTGATGTGAGTTTTATACACAAATATACTTTGTATATTAGAATCTCTAGAGGATATTTTACATCAAACGTGAATCACAAATATTTGCTATCAATGTGTGTTAGAAGCAAATTTACATAAGCCACTTATGCTAATGAGATGTATAAGCCTACAAGACAATTTATTGAGTATATTGATATTGTCTAAAAGTGCCTTTTAATGTTTTCTAAATAAATCAAAATATTTAAATTTAATGAATAAAATTTAATATATAGAAAACAATACTAATTTAAATACATGGTATGAAGTTGAAATAAAATATAAAGATAAGATGTTGACGGTGTGCCTAGTAATATTTAATGTTCTTACATTTATTTAAAATCTTTCATTTTATCTAACATAACCATTAATCTTACAATTTAATATATGGATTAATATTTTGTAACTTAATTCTAGTTTACAAAACTTTAAATCTTCATAGCACATTCAAAATAGAAATATTAAAAGCAATTTATTCAAAGAATGTTAATTATAACCCTTAATAAAGTTTACTGATGATGTGAATTCAAATGAATTCAAATACATCAAATACCTGATATTTTACGAAATTAACTTGTGGTTTGAGATGAGTCTTGGTTTTCAGAAAAAATATAGGTGATACTATTTAATAGTTATTAAAATTGAAGGTAACTATACGGGTAAATTAAAAAACAATATTCGTTAGATTATGTTTAATTTGAAACACTTTACAGATGACGTTTTATTTCCCAATTCATTTTTAATAAGTATTAATTCCAAAAAAGAAATGAAAAATTTCACAATCTGTTATTTGCTATTAAGGAAATCATTATAGATTTCTTTTAAGTAATTTAGATGTTGAGATTTAAAAAAGAGTTTAAAGAAAGGAGAATAATATAGCAGATTTTTTACTTAAAAAACCTAACTAGATTTAACTTTTATTTTTGTCATTTAGTTTTGATTTATTAAACTTTAAATTAAACTGATTTAATGCTTAATAAATAAATAAAAATATCCTAAACTTTGAAGAAGATGTTAAAAGATCATCAATGGATTGTAATCTGATGTAACAAATTACTTTTGTAATCTATACGTATCATTTAAATCTAAGTATAATATTGTTTGATTGCTACTTACATAATAATTTCTATTTTTCTTATAACCTTTTACAATGAAACATATAAGAAAAGATTTTCGACACTACTATGTGTTATTTTTCTAGAGTTATGGTCATTAATATTACAGAAGAGGAAAATAAATAACAGGAATTCTCACAGTATTCTCACAGACGTTTCAGCCTAAATCTTAACATTAAGTTTCTGAATCTGTTTCTTGGAAAACTACTTTCCTATTACAAAACAATGAAGCTCTAATATCATAACTTACTACAACTTGTTCTATTCAATCATAATTAGAATATTAATGAAGGGAAATGTTTCACATGGAATTACTATTTCTCCTCTCAATTTTACGGGGCCAACGCACACTTATTTGGAAAAAATAATTTATATATTTCTTCCCCTTCTCTCTTACTATGCAAATAGTTACTAGAAATATTATGTACGAAATAGTTACAGAAAATAATAAAAATTAAAAACTTTTTGACACAGATTTTCTAGTGTTTTGATTAATAAATTTAACTCCTCAAATATTATCGATTTGAAAATAAATATTGCTGGACTTGAAGTAAAAATAAGTTAATCATAATTTTTCTGTCGAGTGTTTCGATCTGATGTACATATGAAAGGATAACAACAAGCAGAAGCTAAGAACATTTATTGACGAGGACGATAACTCCTGACAAGAACAAATAGGTGCGCTGCTTTCTTTTCAAACGGGGAAACATTTCCGACAAAAGTCCGACTTCTTTCCCAGTTTTACATCCAAGCCTTTTTCGGGATTCTAAGTTGAGCACACTGGGTGAATGCCGAGTGTCATAATCACTATACAGAGTGGGTGGCATTAACCATCGTTGATTTTTGCTCATTACCAAGTACAACAGTTATTAAAATATTTTTAAATCTTAAATTTTTTAAATCAAAAAATGAAATACAAATTATTTAATAGCAATTATTATACTAATACCCATGTGTGAAAATATTTTATAAATTAGTTTTACAAATAAATGTCTAGAAATTTTTTTCTCTTAATGTGCTGAATATTTTTTATATTTAATGAGTGAGCATTGCACAGAAGCTTCAACCAAACCATTAAAGTTTTTTCAAAATATCCCTATTCTTATGATACATAAGAATGCTATGTAATATCTAATTAAAACAAATCAGTTACATTAATAAATAAAAATATTAATTAATTGTTTTTAAAATGGAGCCAGTAATTTAAGAAACAATCAACTTCTGATGCTTAAAACAAAAATTAATTTATAGTATAGAAAAAGCGGATTAATTAATATGCAAATGAATTTATAAAAAAAGGAAAATACAATCTTTCCTTTAAAAATGATTTTAGTATATTTGTTTTTCATTGTATTAGTTGGTAATTCTAATGAAAGTGAATGTCTCATTGCTTAATTTTAAATAAATTGCTAATTACAACATACGATAAATTCTAAACATTTTTCTAATTGTTTGAATTCTTATTAAAATACGTTATTTAAATCTAGGTTATTTTAAGGCAAATTCAGTGTAAGGCAATTTAATACAAATTTTGTGTTTAAAATGAAAGTTTTTTATTGAATGTTTATTTCTGATTAATGACATTTTGAAACATCGTTGAAATTAAAAGCGTTAAATCTTCTTAAAAATCTATAACATTGCACTTCAATTTTCTAAATTTTCACATGAAAGAGTGTAAAATGTCAGATAATAGATTTAATTAAACACTGAATTAGGAAGTGCTGTACATTTTAAAATTTATTTTTTTATTTAAAAATTTTGCAAGTTAAATATAAATATAATGGAATTGAGAAACCATTACAGAATTTTAAAAGAGTAGAAACAGAAAATTAAACTAGGATTTAAGAAAATTAAAAGTTTATTTAAATATATAAAGTATATTTATATACCACCATTATTTAAATTGTAGCTCTAAGCATGGTAGAATAATTTTACAAAAATGTACAGCACTTCCTAATTCAGTGTTTAATTAAATCTATTATCATAAATTATTTGATTAAAAATCTAGCAATTTTTTTTAATAAGTATGTATCTATTTTTGATTAAAATTTATATTTAAAATGATTAGGACCATTATAATGAAAGTATCTCTCTATATATATCATTGGAATACTTCGAAAATCTGAGTGAATGGAACTGGAAGACATATTATGAAATCTTCAATTTCATAATAATTTAAATTTAAATAAAAATAATTATGAATATATATATATATATATATATATATATATATATATATATATATATATATATATATATATGTATATATATATATATATATATATATAATATATATATATATATATTATATATATATATATATATATATATATATATATATATATATATATATATATATATATATATATATATATATATATATATATATATATATATATATATATATATATATATATATAAATATATAATATATATATATGTATATATATATATATATATATTATGATTATTTATTTAGTGTTTCTGGAACAATCAAATCTGAACTAATTTTTAGCTTATGTAAGCTTGCTTAGTAGCTAAAAATTGTTTTAGATAATAAATAAATGATAGATATTTTGTAGATATTTTTCAAAACTCATTCTAAATTTATTTTTAATTTAAGCCTATTTAAAATTTAATACAGAACTCAAAAATGTAAGTACAAATTATGAATCACATTTTTATAAAAATTATGGTGTAGTATATGAAATTTGATGCTTAAAATTAATAAAATACAAATAAAATATTGTAAGAATTGTAGTGCCACCCAATATTTACTACTTTTAATTTATTTTTAATATTTTAGACGACTTTTTTCTCTGAATTTTCGGCTCCTAATAAGCTCTTTCAAATTCAAATGTTTAGCATAAGATTAGAATATAAAATGTTATTAGAAGATACTGCATTTAACTCCAATATTTTTGACGTAAGGACGTCACTTAGTGATTTAATTTATTGACGCTAATTTCATAATGAAATCTGAGGTAAGGAAAACAGTCTTAAGATAATTACATCATATCAGAAATTAAGATATTTTTATTGTACGATAATGAAATCTTTAAATTCATAACATAAAATAATAAAAGACAAATCTTTTAGTTCATAACAGTTTAATAATCAATAAATATTTCTCTGATATTTTTATAGAAGTCATGTTTTAGAGATAATCAAATTAATGAATGTCACAGTTTAATAAAACCCTTAAAAATATACTTTCGTATTTATTATAAAAAATAAATCGTCCTTTTCAAGGCAGCCAGCAATTCAAACAGAAATTAATGCATATTTTACTGTAAATACCGTTCATATTCATAACAATGATACAATACTGGATGATAATCAGACTGTATTATGATAACTATTGATGAATAAGGAATAATAATATTGTATATTTTAATGCCAGATTCATATGTTAAACATGAGATTATAGCAGTTAAGGATATTATTAAACTATTTTGTTTAAAATTCTAGTAAATATTCAAAAGATGACAAAATTTTGAAACATTTGAGTCTTCTAACAGCTAAGATGAGTCATAATTTATGCTTAGATTATCATTTTATCTTAATTAATGTAATTGTTGTTTTAACTTGTAAACGTTTTTAAATAAAAATTATAACTGATAAGTATGGTTGTGGAATCTTTTATCCTAAAAATTTAAAATTCTTTCTAAAAATATATCTTAGTTTTATACCCACCGTACTTGAATTTGTTATTTTAGTTTATCATATTGCAGAATTACATTTTTAAGATAATGTCACAATGTATTTCATGGTATGTTTATTTTACAAAAGCGTATTATAATACTAAAAAGAATTGTAATTATTGTAAATAATTAAATAAAATTGAATTTAATTTAGATATTTTAGTTTTACAAATACAAACTGTTAAGAAAAGAAACTGCAAGAAGTGTTGACATAATATTATAAAAAATAACTTGTGAAACGAACATCGTTATTATTTTATTTAGTGTTTTGTATGGAATTGTTTTCTTCAACAAACTATCCTAATTCGAATGATTTTACAATCAATTAATATTTTTAACAAAATATTCTGTTGGTTATAAGTATTAGCGTAACGAAGACATATTTGATATTTGATCGGCGAAAGAAATATTTATTGATTATAAAGTCTAAATAATGTTCAAACATGGAAATCATAGTTTTTCTTTTTAGTAAATTGAAATCATTTCTTCAACTTTCTGATACAGCAGAATAAATTAATACCTAAAAATACATTAAAAATGTAAGTTCATTTTAAAAAATTATGATAATAAGCTGAAATACACGCATGTTTTAATAGCTTGTATATGGATTATGATATTTATGAAATATTTATCTTAGAAATTAATTTATAAAAGATTGTTCCCATTTTGATCTTTAACTGAAAATTTTGTATCTATAAAATGAAACTTAAATCTAAATATTCGGATAGAAAAAGAGTATTTTTTCTTGATTATATTTTAATTTGCTGAAAAATTATCAAATGACCAATTATAGGGACGTTTTATCAGTAGCAGTAACAAGTAATTTACTACAAACATAAAAGTAGAATTCATTATATTTTTATAGGCACAATACATGAGTCTTAAATGATGCATTTATTTTTTTAACATATCAATAACTTTATTGCACACTACAATCCCAGATACGGTGCACAAATAAATAAATTACTTTCTATTTTTAAATTTTGCAACTTAAATTTCAAAATTCTCTATTTAAATTTTTTATCATAAACTTTATGCAATTACGAAACTTAATTATTTGTAATTGCATTATTAATAAAGTATATCTTAATTTATTTATTTGGGTATTTTATGAAAATAATCTTGTATTAATAAATTAAAATGTTATTTGTTTTACTAATATTTAATAAAATTTTCCATAAATAAAACAAATTTTAGAAAAAGGATGCACTTTTTAAAGTATTCCTTAATTATTTATATAAAAACAATATACTCATTGAAAATTTAAAAGAAATATTAATTTAAATTAAACAACAGATAAGTTATAAAAATTACATTAATAAAAAATTAGGAATAATTGATATTAATAATTAAAATTTGATTCATTAAAAATTAATTAATTGATATTTTAAGTTTTACTTGCTTAATGATTTAAACACATTAAAAATTTAAAGATGAAAAGCAATAATAAATCCATTTGTATAAATCACAATTGCTGAAATATTCAACGTAATTATTCCACATATAATCAAATTGTAAAATGCTGTGTGAAACACAAAGCTTCCAATAATTATGTAAAATGAAAATTAACTTTACAGCTCTGAGAACCAAAATCAATAATTTTGCTGCAAATTAATTTTTCATAATACAATCAGGAAACGTTATTATTAAATATAAAGTGGTGGTTTCTTTCGTTGCAGTTGATGTCCTGAGTACTACACTTTTCTATGATTCTAATTAGTTTAAAATATCCGTGAAGTGAGAAAACGTTTTATCCACGTCATTGATTGTATTGAGATGGCGTTGTAAATACCACTTTCCGACAAATTTCCTACTTGCCTTCGGATCAGTTTTACTGTACGGTCACCCTTGGGACATTTTTTGGTGCCTAATTTGGCGAGCATTTTTCTGGAAACCCGTCAAACTAGTATTTTGGCAACCCTATTTGTCATTAATTTCTCAAGAATATTTACCGATTTAAATTCATTAATATAAAATTTAATCGACAAGGATGATTTAAATTAAAAAAAACATTTACTAATAGAATTCTAAATTAATAATTGCAATATTTGAAAGCAATCTCGGATCAGTTTTACTGTACGGTCACCCTTGGCGCGTTTTTTAAGCCAAATTTGGCGAACATTCGGTCCGCCTTATTTTTGTCTGATGCGATTCTCGCTATGCTCAGCTTGTCTCGCGAGACAAGTCTCATGCGATCATCTACGAATTTGTGGACTGCCTTATTTAATTAATTCTATTTCGGAACGCCTTATTTTGGTCTGATGCGATTCTCGCGAGATGTCTCATGCTATCATCTACGAATTTTCAGATATCGTTTCTAACCTTTCTTCGCAAATAAAATTCTGTTGAGTAGAGTAACATAAAAAATATTTGCAGTAAACAAAATATTGTCGCCGAGACTTTATTTCAACAGGTTGTCTGCTGTGCGTTGCTTTTTTCAGCTATTATCTTGCCAAATATGTGTGGAGGAAAAAAACAATAAAATGTGTAATAAATTCCTTGCTCTCATCGATTCAATTATACGGGTCTACCCACCAAAAACATGTGAACCGGAACAGGCAGTAGCGGCTTCGATGGTAAAACAGGAGCTGGAGAGGTACTTTTATTGTTCATTATTTACATAGATAATAATAAATTAAATGGTCTTTATGAAATAAATTTTTTATGAATATTTACCGATTTAAATTCAATAATATAAAATTTAATAAAACAATTTTATGGATAATTTAACATATCAAGTTTATTATTTTACCATAGATGTTTGAAATCTACAAATTTGCATTTTTTGTTAGTTTTGTAAAATTAGTTGAGCAAATTGATAGATACCAACAATGTATGAAATATTTGTCACTATTTCAGACATTTTCCTCCTGCCGTTTTTTTCGATCAGAAATTCGTCTGTCACTCGTCATACGGCCTTGGCAAATTTATGAAAATTTCGCCAAGGGTGAACGTACGGTAAAGTTTTACCAAAATCTCTTTTGAATCTTAAGACTGTTGTCTTGCTTACGCCAACATAAAAAATTATCTTTTAATTAATATTGTTGGAAAAATATAAAGCAGATTTGTAAAACATGGACTCGAGAAGATCCATGAATTTCTTAAAATTCTTTTTATATATTCCCCTTTGGTAATATAATCTTGCTAGATTCTAATTCAATCATGTTAACTATATTTAAAGGAAAACCAACATTATGAAGTTAAAATTGCTTAAATGATATTCTAGAACAATATTAGTATATAACGCATAATTATTTCCCAATATTGTATACATTAAAAACTGTTAAATATATTATAATCGAACAATTTTGCTTCCTTATTCTACATACATTTCATAACTCAAGTGTAAAATGATATTTCATTTGAAAACGTTTAGATCTTTGAAAGCAAATACAGACATTAAAATAACACATTCAAAACTCAAAAAGATGAGCATTTTGACGCTTAATTATACATGTTAAATATAATAATAGTCTTAATAAAGAGTATAAAAATAACTGCAGGCTATCAGTGTTATTGATAAAATGTTTCAAGAAAGACAGCCTCAAAAATTATATTTTTAATTTATAACAATAAAAAATAATGGATTTTAAGATGGAACATTTTTCTGTAACATAGA
This sequence comes from Latrodectus hesperus, assembly GCA_037975125.1. Taxonomy (NCBI): domain Eukaryota; kingdom Metazoa; phylum Arthropoda; class Arachnida; order Araneae; family Theridiidae; genus Latrodectus; species Latrodectus hesperus. The sequence goes on along the minus strand of CM075851.1, from coordinate 62,377,933 downwards.
AATTACGCATTCCAATCATATTTATCTTTTACATAATGTATTTATATTCTTACACTTAGACTTTAATGAATATATTCAGTTTAACAAGAATATACGATCTTTTACAGTGACAAATATCTTAGAAATCCGTTAAAAGCTTTTGCAATAACTAAAGCTTTTAAAAGGCAAAAGGGAATATTTTCATATTCTTTGGTACATTTTGCAAATGTGTTTTTTTTAAATAAGATTTCTCATATATATATGTATATAAATAAATATATAAATATATAAATATAATATATATATATATATATATATATATATATATATATATATATATATATATATATATATATATATATATATATATATATATATATATATATATATATATATATATATATATATATATATATATATATATATATATATATATATATTAAATATTAACTATATAATGTTGCCTAATTTATGATATTTAAGGCATTTACTTTTAGTTTTTATTAAATTTAAGCAAATATATAAAATAAAATACTATAATAAATTTCAAATTCATTTTTGAATTTGGGTTTATATTTAAATTTATCTGAATTATTTTTGCGAAATCGTAATTTGCTACATTTCTACTCTTAACCATTTATGAAAATAGGAAAATTGCATCAGCTCTAAATTATTTAATGTCTTTTCAGTACTGAATTTAAAATAATGAAAATCTTCAATAATATTTAATTTTAACAATTGAACATTTATGTATTCCCATTTTAACTATGAACAAGTTAATAAGTCAAAGTGAGTTACAGGATACTTAAAAACATAAAATGTGTTGTAATTTTATTATGTAGAAGCTCATATCCAAGAAAGATGCAGAATATGGCAATTTTATAAAAAATGGTACTTGAACTTTAAAATTTTAATGACTTGATTCTCACACTTTTCCTTCCTTTATTTCAGAAATCATTAAAACCCATCCTTAATAATTTTTTTTATTAAACCTCCCATTTCAGATAATCATCCAACTGTGAGTTTGAAATTTTTAGACATATGCAATGTCTAGAAAATTATAAACTTTTAAACTTTTTCATTTTAGTATTAATTTATTTAAAAAAAAGCTTTAAAGTTTATATATATATATATATATATATATATATATATATATATATATATATATATATATATATATATATATATATATTTATGTGTGTGTGTGTGTGTGTGTGTCTGTGTCTGTGAAAAGATGCTAGGTAGCTAGGTATCAGTTATATTTATTGTTATTAATGATGTCGTTTAATACTTTTATTGTTATAATATTGAAAGTTATCTTTAAACATTAAAATAATTGTAATTAAAATTTCATTATTTCATCTTAATACTATTAGCATGCTCATATACTATTTAAAATCATTTTAAGCTAGATTAAATGAACTTAATAATAAATTTAACATTCTGTACTGTGATGAGAATAATATAAGTAAAAATATAGTGAATGTTGAAAGAAAAAATTATATTGATATATTATAATAAATATTTATTAACATAGTGATATATATTGATAAAAAATTTGAAAAATACGATGAATATAGACGAAATATTTTAGATTTAATTTCTAAATATATCATTCATGTAGAAAATATACATTTCTATAGTAAAATTTTAAAAAAAGTATTGAAATAATGAATAATATAATTCGAAAAACCTTTTATAAAAATTGTTTATAATAAAAAAACTTTATTCTCTCTGATGAATTTCAAATTTTAGATTATAAAGTTTTTTTTTAAATATTTGTGAGTTGATAAGATATATTTAAAATGACTTATGCTTTTCAATAATATAATTTATGAAAGAAAATATTTGTGAAATAATGAATGCAAAATGAAGTTATTAATTTTATAGAAATTATATATTTATAATATACTAATAAAACTATATAGTTTTTTATTTTTGTTATTTGACATTAGGAATTTTGTTTTATTTTAAATTGTATTCAATATTGTTACCATTATATGACATAACTATATAATTTTCATTAAATATCTCCTTTCATGTGTGAAAATTAATGAATTTTATAGTTGGTGTGACAGTAGTTAAATCCTGGGTTTACAACATGTAACAGTGATTCGTCTCACAACGTATCATTAAATATTAAATTTATAGGGATGATGAATATTACACTTTTTAAAACTGGTTTTAAAACTGGAAAAATGTGATGAAAACAAAAATGAATTTTCATTCATGGTATATTTATACAAATTTCATTATAGATAGTTTTACACTTTATGTTTTTATCAAAATATTAGTTTTTACAAATTACACAGTCCTAAAAAATATGATCCTAAAATTAACTGTAAAAAATATTGGAATGATATTTCGTGTATGCTTATAGTCATAAAATTTAAGCCAAACGTAATATTCAATTTTCACGTCTAGACATAATAAATACAACATCTGAATACAGGATTAAAATGTTACGAGGATTCAGAATAAAGTATTTATTTAATTTAAGTAAGCCTTTCAATGTTAGTGTCTTCCATTTGATTTATAGCCTTATAATATTTTAGCTGTATAACATAAAATATTTTAGATTTAAAATCAATTTTTTGATTTTTAATTAGGATATATTTTAAAGAAAAAGAGACTTTTCATCAGTAAAAAGCGAAACATTCATTATTTATGATAAAAATTCATTTTTAATGCGATTCTACATGGATTATGTCTGTGAAAATGGTCATTAGAATTTAATGATCATTAAGGTAAAGAATAAACGAAATATTTATTCAGAGACATTTGTTTATTTTTGAAATTTTTTCCCTATTTAATTAATACACTCTAGATAAAGATTTTTATAAAAGAAAAAAAAATATTTAGTTTGAATTATATTTGACATTTTTAGAAATATGTATCTCATCATTCTAAATTTGCTACTCATTGCACATATGATTTTTTTTCGTTTGTATGTGTAAAATTTTATTCAGTAAATAAGAGCTTTTCTTTCTTTCTCTTTATATAATGAATCACTGCAACTGAAATTGAAGATGCCTTCATGTTAAAATTTTACATGAACTAAAATTATTGTCAAATTTTGTATAGTTTTTAAAGCATAAGTGATTCGATTATTTCATACCATTTATTTTCAATACTATATAGAATTGTAAATACAGAATATAGAATCTAATATAGAATCTAAATATATATTGTAAAAGATAATGTAATTTAATGACTAGGAAATATTTAAACACAAAGGGATTTACAAATCGCTTATTAGATTCCCTAGCCTATATTAAAATGCGTATACTGAATCTATAAAAATATGTATTCTCTTTCAATATATCTATTTGCTTCATATTCTTCCAAGTAACAATTTTTTAAATCTCACTAATTGTTTTCATTGAATATCTAAAATCACTTAAAAACATGGATTTTAACTATCTCAATACAAAAAAAAACACTGATTCTTCCAAATGTAAGAAAAATCGTGCAATTCACAATATCAAAAGGAAAATATAATAATATAAATACACATTTTCAAGAAAATATCGATTTAATCTAAATTGAAGGAAGTGTTTTATATATGTTTAATTCTAGTTTATGATACTAATTCTAAATTCAATATTTCGAATTTTCTGAAGCCAATGAAACCTAAATCATTTCCTATTCACTCAGTTAAGTAAAATGTTTCTTCTTCATCAGTTTTCTGTTGATTTCCAACCAAGACTGCCTCTGTCAATTTCAATCATCTTGATATCATCAATGCCATATTTTTTCATCTGTAGATGCAATTGTTTTCTAACCATTGTTATATTATCTAGTCAAATCATCCATAATGTGCGCTCCTTCTTCTTATTTCTTTGACATTTTGAAATTTATTTTTTTCATTAGTATCTATATTTGATATCCATCATCATCCATATCTGTGGATATGTCTTAGCCATCTTAATTGCGAGACTTTACATAAATCTCAGAATTTCTAAGATTTGAACTGAAACAATGAGTTCTGAAACCAAAGTTTATTACTAGTGTACATTGATAAACACAAAATGTAATAATTGATATAAGACTGCATATCATGTATGAAATTTACATTATCCGTTTCCATTGATAAGATTTGCAAATCATTAACACTGCAGTGTATAAAAACTGTAATTATAAATACAAACTGTAATTATAACATTGCAGTAATAAAAAACTGTAAAACTGCATAACGGGTGACTGTAATGCCTCACGTTAGTGCTGCATAAACAGAGAAATACGGCAATTAATTTTCATGCGTATAAAATCTACTTATCAATCGTATAACATCTACCAGTCAATCGTATAATATCTACCTTGTTGTATTATTGCATTTGATGAAAGGTATATTGCTCTCACATAATAATGGAATACTTAACCCCATTACTAATCATAGAACAACACATACAATAGGTTACGCATCATTCGGTGTCTCTCGAACCATTCGATGTCATTTGCAACTGAGTGGTATTTTCACCAGACGACTGCTCCTTCATATATCCTTGTTTCAAAACCACATAATCTTGCGGCACCCAGGGTGGGATGAAAAAAAGATGAACAACGGAATGGTACAAAATTGTGTCTAATGAAGAGTTCCGCTTCTGTCTGCAACACTACGGTGTCCTTCTTCATGCAAAACTCATCCTAAAGCATTGTTATGAAACAGAATCATTGACTCCTAATTTTGGAAACAAACACATTTAATTAACATAGAAATTGAATTACAAAAGTAGTTATATTTGCGTTCGCTAACAACATCTGTTTCCGCTTGCCTAGTGCTCAAATTGTGTATCAAAAAACGCAGCGTCTTAAAACTGCTCCTTGCACCCACCCTCTTACTTTCTCACTTTTTTCCATTAGAGACTTTTGAAATCACCAGCGCTGATTTTGAGTTATTACAACATATTGATCTACACAGAATTGACCTTTTCAACAGTCCTTTATCTTGTTCATGATTCTTTTAAGAATCATGGACTTGAATATTCTTTATCTAGACTGCGGATAAATAATGAGGATTATATCAATAATAACATAGTGGTTGGATTTAGGTTTAAAGACGTAATGAAAGACTTCTAAACATGGCATTATGCTTGTTAACTAAGTCTTGCTGCCGCCATCGAGAATCGCGTAAATAGGACTTTACTTCCACATCATTATACACTGAAATCAATTACAGAATATGGATGTTGTGGGTTGATTTTGATCCTAATTGATTATTAATGATGTATAATTGTTTTATTGGTTATATATTATTGAAAGACTTTGTAGGTTACAAGAGATAAACATAAAATTTCGTTGGCAGAAAAATATGCATTTTATAAAGCATTTGGACACAGAGGGAAAAATTACACTATGCACACATGGGAAATATAAATAAAATAAGGCGCTTCTTTAAGAAATCATCATTTATAGGTGAGGGTATGGTTTCCTCTGATGGTCAGAAACGTTGAACACCTTTGGAGTATAGTGTCAATAAGGAAATAAATGAGGGACTGAGGTTTTCTTTTCTACTCCTCCATAAGAGAACTTGAAATATCTTGCAGAGTTGGTGGGGGTGGTAGGCATCTAGCAACTAATCTACTTAGGATATCCCAAAATTCTATCTTAGTAGTTCAATTTTGGAAAATAAAGTGGCCATTCCATGCGCTTGATTCTTTTTTTTTAAAGTAAATTTCATACAATGTTAGCACGATATGGCCTGAAATTGTAGTTAGTTAACATGTAGCCATCACCAATTACTGCAACTTAAGGAGCTACACAACAGGTCTGAATATTTTATCGCCGTATCACGGAATGGTTAAAGCTCCATTTCGAAGAATACAACACTCGTTGCACTTATCTAGGAGATGCCAGGATAGACCTTAACTCCCATCCCCAAACCAGACGCTTTCGTGCATGAATCCAGAATTTTTCCCATTGCGAAGCTCCCTCTAGATAAAAAAAAACTGACTATTATCAGAATGATTAAAAACAGGCTTCGTCAAAGTAAAGAAAATATTGCACCAATCTTTCCTCCTTCAGTTCAAATACTCTTTCACCCTCTTCCTGCGTAAGCGACAGTGCTTTGCTATTAACGTCACTCACACCATTAATCAGCGCAAATACTTCCTTATAGCGTGAAGACATGTTTTAAAATTTGTGCTAGAACTATATCACTATGAATTGTTTCCTTGCTTACCTGTTCTGCTGTCAATGTATTAAAAACGTATTATCAATACCTGCCCAACTGTCCTTGGGCTATGCTAAATTTAATTTAATTAAAATGTTGAAATCGAATTTTAAAAGAGTATTTTACATATTCAATGTATATATTCTTTTCAAGAACTTTTTCTAAAGTTGTTTGAGTTTTCGAATCAATAGCAGGTTTTACTTAAACTATATTAATACATAGAAAATAAATAATACTGTTTTACAAAATCAGTCAATAATAAAAGTGATAAATTTTAAAATCTATACATAATGTTACATCAAAAAAGAGAGATTTTGAAATGCGATATTTTGATAACAAAATGAAAATTCATTTTATTGCTTGAATGTAAAATGAGGGAACTTCGGGGATTCACTTAATAAATTTTAAAAAATTATATTATATTTCTGATACATTAATCCATAGTTCTTTATGTGAATTTAAGATCTTTTGATAATTATAATTTTAATTAGAACTGTATGAGTTCTATATAAAATTATATTTATAAAAACGTTTCAGTTCATGAAGGATTAGGAATTTATTTTACAGCTTTATAAAAGTATGTTATCTGAATTTAGGGACTCAGTGACTTAAGTTTATTTTCCAATTTTAACAAATGATTTATAATTAATGCATATTTTATTCTTGATATTTTCTACAGAAGAATGTTTTCAAAAATACAATTTACCAACATTTTTACTATATGATGCAAAATGTATTATTTATTTCCATAAAATGTATAATAATGACATGTTTACTACCACAGAAGAAATGATACTATTCAAACAATTCTATGTACTACATATAAAAAAGTAAGTTTTAGCCAAAAGTGAAAAATGAAGAATAAAATGTTTTTCGTTGACTTAAGAAAATTCTTTAGAAAATAGACCTCATCATTTTTTTAACTTTTTTTTCTCATGGCTTGATGTAAATGTTTATGGAATGTTTTCCTTTTCCAATGGTATCTCTAAAAATAAGAAAGTGAAATTTTTACCTTGATAAAAATTAATGAAAGAAAATACAGATGAGTTTTGGAAAAAATATATTTTAAAAAATTAAATATTATGTGAAAGCTACCAACACAAATTTGAATAAAAACAAAATTATAAATATAAAATTTCTTTTCTTACATCTAATATTTATTTTTTCGTAATAAATATTTTTACTCTTTATTCATTTTGTTTAGTTTCTTTTCTTAAATTTTGAATCATTGTTATTTTTCTCTTTAAAATAATTAGTAAATTATTTTACAAAATTATTTCCTGATATTCGAAGAATAATATAGCATTAAAAGTTTTAACATATGTTATAATTTTTCATGAAAATGTTTTTTTTGTCTGAATACATTTGCTTTTAGTTTGCTACGTGAAAAATATTCATATATTAATAATTTTTAGATGCCCTTGCAGTTCATTTTCAAATTAAATAGATTTAATTAGAAAATTGTTCCTTATTGAATCAATACGTGCTTTATTTTTAATAAACAATAATTTCATAAAATTATATCAAATATAATTAAATATTTCTAAGTGTCAGAGATTACAGTATTGGAAAGTTTAAAGCAAAAAACCATTTTTTTACATAAATTAAAATTGAAAAAATCATGAAAAATGCAAAAAATTGTGTAGATGGAAAATTTATAAGTTTCTAATTATTAATCACATTTTAATAATTTATTAAAATTGTGATTTTAAAGTAATGTATATTTATGCATTTTCAAACATTATTTTGAAATTTTAAAGAATCTCAAATTTTTTTACAGATTGTTTCTCAAGGTGGCGAAGTGAAGAATTGATTCTGAAACACAAGTTTCTATTAAAACAAAAAAACAAATACACACATGTATGTACGTAAACAATAATGTTGGATTAATGATACGGATTAAATTATAAAAATTTAAGAAATATTTATAGCAAAAATATTTCAATATTTTTTTAATTCTTTCCTTTTGGTGATTTCTAATGCTATTATTATAACTGCGTCAAAGAATTAGGATATAATGTCTATACATGGTATTCGATTTTTTAATATGGAGTTTTTCTTCCGACATAAAAAAAGCCAGAAATCGTATGTAGTCATATTTATACAATAAAAGGATATAAAATGATTTAATACTGAATTTAATAGAATTAAGTTTAGTTCAATTAAAAAAAATTAGAGAGATATAACAGGCAAGTTGGCCCTTTTTTGTTGATTTACCTATATATAAATGAAAAGTGATATCAATTATTAAATCAAATGGTGATTTCATAAGAGTTTAATCGTTGAAGAGATCTACAACATCACTGCCGAATTCCATTCATTGTCAATATAATAATGCACTTAGTTTTTGAGTGAAAATTTCAAATCTTTTTTTTGACAATATTTTTCTACAAACTTTCATCTTAAATGCAAACTTCTTTCACAGTTCCTCTGATTGATTTCCGTAAGTTTCTTGTGAATATTTATCTTAATTTGCGTACGCTTTTAAACGCACAAGAGATATTTTCAAATTGCGTTATGTCTCATGCGTTTCAAATACTTCCAGTGTATTCTAAGTTTTCTGCAAAAATGTTTTAATACGTGCTTCCTTAATCTTAAAAGTAAATTCCATAGTTGCTACACAACCCTAAAATCATATTTTATAAGGTTAAGGGCTATTGCTTCATAAATTTTTCGATAATTTACTTTAATATTTATCTGTTATAATTACCTATCATAATTTTTACTGAATTTTATTTGCATTAGGATACATTTTATGAAATATTTAGTATTTTTATTAAACTTATAAATAAGCATTTTAATTTTAATAAATGAAAACACATTCTTTATATGAATAATATTCATTTAAAAATGCAAAGTTAAAATATTTTCACTATCATTAAATATATTTATCAAATATGGTAATAAAATCTAAATGAAAAAAATTATATTAATGAAATCTCTTATTTTAAAGAGATTTAAAGGATTTTAAAGGAATTAAGATTTAAAGGAATTAAAAGGATTTTAAAGGACATTTTTAAAAAGAAACAAATTAATATTAACAATCCATTTAGTTTTTGTGTCTTTTGGTATTTAGTTTTCGTTCAATAACGATAACTCAATCAGAGTCAAATCTTTTAAATACCAAACAGAAATTTAAAATATTTATAATTTAAGGCTTAAGGCTTATAAATCAGACTGTTTGGTTTATAAATGAGACTTTTTTCATAAATATGATGTTCTTCATGTTACTTATAAAAAAGTTTTTGTTTTCTTGAAGAATTGTTTGGTTGTATGGTAATTTTCCAAACTTAACTGTTTCAGTTTTGAGATCCGAGTACTTCATTTAGACTTACATTTAATTAACATAATCATGTTTAACAAAATATCTTGAGTAAATTGTGTTTAAATTTATGCAATAAAAAGTGTTGAATATAATAATTTGGCCTTAAAATACACTTGTTTGCATTTAATAGTGTTCTCTAAGCAATATATTTTTAGTTAAAAACAAAAGATATTGATTTATAAAGGATGTATATGTTTTTACTAACCAAATAGTTTATAACAAATTGACATTTAAATAATTCTTTTGAAGTCCTAGATAGAAAACAAAAAACTTGCATTTTAAATAGATATATTTTTGATAATAAAAGATTAAATTATTAAATGCAAGTTTATTTTGAAATAAATATTATGTTATGTATATCTAAGAATTAAATTTCATTTGAAAATTCTAGATTATCTTTACATTAATCAAAAATATTACGTGTTTATTTATTTAGTTTCGTTCAAGTGTCATGATTACTTATTTTTATTTTGTATTAAAATAAACTTTACTAGATGAAAAACAAAAAGAATATTTATTTTGATTTTATAAAAACAACTTGATAAAATAATTAAATAAAAGATTTTGTGTTACAAAACCTTAATATAGTTAATATCTTTTAAAAGTTCTAAATTAAATATTCCACGTATTTTATTTGTAAAGGTTCTTAAAATATCAAGATTAAATTGTGATATTATGTCAGAAACCTCACTACATTTAGAACAATAAATATTTTTAGCCTCATTTTATATAAAAAAATTCTCTTTCAAAATCTCTACTTACCCTTTGAATGTTTATTTCTTAAATTATATTGTCATTTACTTGGCATAAAATATGAATTATTTTCCGGACGAAAATTAATTTCGTTAAAATACAGGTACTAATTTTTAACTGTTTGCCATATTTATCATGTGTATTGAAAATCGTTGATATATCAACTAAATTGGAATTATATTATTCCTATAATAAAATATGTGAGGAAATTTAATTTGATAATATTTATTGAAAGTTATTAAATTTTTGGATATTAAATATATCTCATTATTTTGTAAGAAATACGTGATCATTAATAAAAGAAATTTTCTTTTTACGTAATAAAAAACTCCTGTAATTATAGAAATGATATTTATGTAGCCTTCTAACTAATCTACATATTTAAGAAGTGCTGTAATCTTGTCATGGCTTGCGTTTTCTTAAATTGGAAATGTTTCTTCATGCATGCTTCATAAAATCTTTATATTTTAAAAGTAGTTTGAAAGATATGAATTTTATTTAAGTGAAACTTTTGTTATATTTTGAAAATTATTTTTAAAAAAATATTTTTGTAGCATAAATATCCTTAATGTAACAATATTACTTATAAGAACATCTCTTACAGATTTGTGAAAAAATAAACTAATATTTTTTACAAACCAAAATTTTTATAACTTTAGAAAAGTTTTTATTAAAATCATGACAAATATTACAATAAATTTATATCTACTAAGTGATATATCATCTAATGAATTTATAAAATTCAAAGAATCATTTTTAAGTAATACATATAATAATCAATGAATTAGTAAACGAAATAATAAAACATTTTAGAGACGAGTAAAAAATTTAGTATACAACTACTTTGAATAATAATTACTCGTAAACTACCCGTGATTATATTCAGAAGAAGACTATTCCTATAAGGCCCACTGCTATTAAATTTTTAAAAATAAATAATTGTGATAGAGCATTATTCTGAAACAATAATGTAAATATGTACGCATAGCTATTATCTTCAATTTTGACATACAATGTATTTTTTAAAAGATTAGGTTTCACAGATAACTTTAAATTAAAAAAAAATATCAGATTTACAAATGAATTTCGTATTTAAGCTATGTAATCTGAGATTATTCAATGTCATTACACAAAGAAATATTTTGCTTATGAAGGAGTTTAATTTTTGTATGCTTGATTAGTTTAATTCTCAAACTTCATTACTTTTCGAGATCAAATATAATTAGCTTTTTGATTTTGTTTGAATTAAAATAATAATTTTGCCCAACAATTTCCTCTTGCCTGATTGGTGTGCGTCATTTTGTAAAGATAGGGTCGTAAAAATAAACTTAGTAATGCAATTCATTGAGTAACAAATTTCTCAAATTGCACTCTTTTTCACTCTTATTTTAAAATAATTGCACATTTTACAATAAAATCATATTTTTAATTAATATCTATATTTTTAAAATTTCTATATAATTTCAGTATAAGTTAAGAAGCTTGTTTCCTCTTATATATATATATATATATATATATATATATATATATATATATATATATATATATATATATATATATATATATATATATATATATATATATATATATATATATATATATATATATATATATATATATATATATATATATATATATATATATATATATATATATATATATATATATATATATATATATATATATATATATATATATATGTTTATATAATTTGGATTTTAGTTAAATTTAAATGAATTCAAGAAAAAATTTAAGTAAGTTTTAAAATTATCTTTAAATTTAAATAATATTACATAGTTTTTTATTTCATAATTTCAGTATGAATCTAATTAAAATTCTAGATTAAATACAGTTCATTTTTCCAAGTTTATATCCTTTACATCAAATTACATATTTGTTAAATCATTGATAAAAAATACAGTGGAATCATCTACAGTTTAATTTTTAAAAAAACATATCTTCATTTGACCACTGAAGTTTTTAATAAAATAGAGTTGATTATATGGATATTCATACAATTATTTATTCCTTACTATAGTAAAGCAAGAATAATTAACAGTAAATTATTATACAATAATTTATACATAACAATAAATTATTATACAATAATTTATTCTGTGTAAATACATTTCCTCATGTTTAATTAAACTATAGAGTGCTGCTATCCAAATTTACAAAAAAATAAAATTACATTTAAGAAAAAATTTACAAAATTTCTTAAAAGTAATTATTAATTATTTTTTAATTTTTGTTATTCAATTACATTTACTCGACTAAAATAATTTAACTATTTATGTCCTTTAAACAGTTTTAAGAACTGATTTCAGAAATTACATTATCATCATTGTATTTTATACTGATGTCTGGTAACTCGGTTGTTAAAAATGAGTTCATTATCAACGAAAAAAGCTAACAATTTATCCAGTATAGAATGTTGATGACGCATGATGAGATCTTTAAGTACCAGACATTTCCTCACAAAATTAAATGTTGCTGTCATTTGAGATTAATCGGTACTTTGTAACATCCCAAACAATATATTTTTGTTTGTAGGTAGGTATGACAGTGATAAATTACAATAGAGTTTGTTTTATTGCTTAATCATGACGTTATCTAATGTAAATGTTGTTTTGTTGTAATATAAGCAACAATAGATCACAAATGACATCTAATTCTTACAACACATTTCGATAATTGTGCTGACCTTTTGCAAGACCATAATGAGAATATTAGTGATCGATTTCGTAATATTTCCCCTAAACGTCTTTTGTTTATTATTCTCTGAGATATATTTTTCATGGAATTTTATTTTATCAGAAATATAGTAATATATTAAGCGACAAGGATGGAAACACCCAAATTTAAATTTATAAATTGCTTTTTATGTATCTTACGATAATTTTGATGCATTTTAATATTTTTGGCATCAGTAACGAAAATATTAGAGACATGGAATATTTTGATATCTTATTTAATGCAGGGAGTAATTTATAAATTGTTAAATGATTTAAGATCAACTGTACTATTTAATGCAAACGTTATTTGCATTTTTATCAGGGATTCGTGAAATATTTTTAAATGCATTTATTTTGATAGTTGATAAATTATTTATGATGCATCAGTTTCTCGTGGTCAAAGAAATCAAACAAGAATAAATATGTAAAATAAGAATGAAGTTAAAGTTTAAATAAAATATTATTAATTTAACTATTACGTTTAAAAAGAAAGAGCACTGTTTTTAGAATTTGCATTTCAATTTGTGTCAATACTTTTTTGTATGATTATATTCTTTCCCCATTACATTCATTCGCTATACATTCACACAGAATATAAATACACCATTAGACTTTAAACTTGTTGCATATGAAGAGAAAATATTCTGTGGTGCTGTAACTTTACTCCAATTTCCGTTGAGATCAGCAATGTGAAGCATCATTTGCCGTGGGCAGTGATTGGGAGGGTGACAACATTCGCCCACACTGAGTTGCTAGAGCTCCTAATGTTCATGTTAAATTAAGACTCAATTTATTTCATAAATTATATGAAATATACTTGATAGTTAGAATACAGTAGTTTAAAGTAACATATTTCTTTTTAAATGTAAAATAGGGGAAAACAGGTCAAGTGGTAGTAACCTCTAATATGTGTATGAAAGCCAACAATTGAAAGTGTGTCTTTCGCACCTTATTTTTCAGTAAAGAACATTGTTATTATACCTCTTGTAAGGATCAAAATGCGTAATATATTTGACTAGCGTTGACTTAAATCGAATCATATTCTTCAGAGATTCAGATTTAATCTATTTTACTTATAAATTTCATATTATTAGTGAACCAATCCTAATAGTTGTGTAAATGGTCTTTAAAAATGGGCATCGCAAGCAGAAACAGAAAAATGAATTCAACAATATTCACTTATAATTGTAGATAAAATAACATGTCTTAACCAAGAACTTGAATTATTATAATATAATATCAAAAATAGGTTAAATTATACTTGAGGGTGCCCCTTGAATTATCGCCAAGCTGGGTGATGTTCTCTTTATGGTAATCCTAAACGTTATTTTGAAATCCATTAAAGATTCTGATTGGTTTAGATTTAACAGTTATTTTTGAATTGAGGTAACGTGATCGCGTGACATACGCATTTTGTATGTAACCCTTGAAAACATTACAGAATAATCTTGAAGCATTGAGTTTCAATATTCGATTTTTGAAGTTTGTGTGTTGCTTGCAAAAATTAATAAGTATGGATGATTTATTGATTTTACGTTTTCGCGGAGTAGTATGGATAAAGAATCATCGGGAAAATATAATAAAAGATTATTTAGATTCGATAAAAACGGTATATTCGCCGAAAAGTAACGATTCGGAGAGCAATGAAGATTAGGTAAGTTATTTTGCTTTTCATTAAAATTTATTCATATTTAGAAACTAAAGTTTTTATAAAAATGAATGTTTCCATAAGTAAATGAATGTTTAAGTTGTGTGTATTGCATGTTAGTGTTAGAATGTGCCACGTCCTGAAATTTCTTTAATGTGTCCGCCATTGCTAGATACATTAAAAATTGAATTTAAATATAAAATGAAATTTGTTAAAGTTTGATATTTAGCTTTATTATCGATTGTCACTGTAGTACGTAGCGGTACATTCTTTTTTCTTAGGTGAGCGCAATACATTGTGTATTCTCGATTTCAAAGACAGCTCGATATTTATTGGACACATACATTATAGTAGAAAGAACAAGTGATTAAATTTACAGGAAATTAGGATGTATAGATCTTGAGAAATAAGTACCCAGAGCAGCCACCTCTGGCTGCAATAACAGTATTTATCCGCCTAGGTATGGAGTTAAACAGAGATTGTATGGCATGTACGGGGATCTCAGTCCATGCAGCTTCAACACTATGCCACAGTTCATCGACAGTAGTGGATGGCAGTTATGGCGTGCCAATCGCTCGGCAACCATTGACCACACGTTCTCAATTGGTGACAGATCAGGAGAAGGTGCTGGCCAGGGTAACATTCAAACCTGTTCTGTATTAAAGAAGTTCATAACAGTATGGGCAACATGCCTTCATGCATTATCCTGTTGAAACAAAGAATTAGGGAGGCCTCGAATATAGGGCTGAGCCATGGGCCTTAACACATCGGAAATGTAACGGTTGCTGTTCAAAGTGCCGGTAATGCAAACAAGAGGTGATCGATTCGTGTATACAATGGCACCCCATACCATCACTCCAGCAGATGGGCCAGTATGGCGATGTCCAATGCAAGCTGGCAATGCGCGTTCTCCACGATGCCTCCAAAGACAGATGTGGCCATCATGGTCCTGTATACAGAACCGAGATTCATCTGTAAAGATGACGTGATGCCATTCCCGCGTCCAGGTTCGTCGCTGATCTCACCATTGAAGGTGCTCCTGTCTGTGACGCAGCGTCAATGGTAGCTGAACCCATGGTCACCTTGCAGACAATCCATGCTGCTGCAAACGTTGTCGAACTGTTCGAGTAGAAACTTGTTGCCTTGCAAATGACTATATTTCTCGACTCAGGGTTCGTGACGTTGCTTTACGATCCCTTGTGACCATGCGGATAAGATGTCTGTCTTCTCTGCTGTTAGTGATGGGGGGTCGCTGAGATCCTGCATGACGTTCCGTATGATTGTCCTCAACCTATCGATTCCATATTCTGCTAACAGTCATGGGGTCTCGACCGACGCGAGCAGCAATATTGTTGTACGATAAACCGCAATCCCGGTAGGCTATTATCCTTTCTCGATCAAAGTCAGACACGTGCTGATAGGCATTTCTTCTTCTTACACGAGACATTACAACAACTTTCTTTGCCGAAAACAACGTTGAAACGGAAATTGAGAAAACTGCTGTCAAATCTCTGGTTTTATACACATTGTAGATGTCGCTACTGTAACCTACTTTGTATGAATGCGCTGAAAATCTAATCATTTGTATATCACAGCAAGTTCTACCTGTCATGCTAATTTCACGTGTGTGGTGGCCTGCTTTCCTGGTGTAGCAATTTTAATGGCCAGTAGTGTAATTGGAAACGATGTTGTTGCATCAGCCTACTTTCCTGTAAACAGCCCAAAGTTGGGTTCTACTAATTAATTGCAAGCAGTCGAGTCGGAAATTTCGTATTTCAGAAACAGGAAAAAAAAAGACTTCCCCTCCCCAAGGAAAAGACTCCTAACACTTGACTTGGCTACCGAAAGGTATCATTTCTCAATTGGAGGACATTGTTATTTATTGTATCCCAGCCACAATCAGTTAACATAACGGATCTACGATTAAGCTGGTATTCGAACGTATTACCTTCCAATAACGAAAACAAGAACCTAACAAACAAGGCTACCGCGTTTTATTGTGTTTGTGTCTATTAATCAGTTATAAAAAAATAATGTATACATGATTTGAAATTATGAAAAGTTTAAATTATTTGCACAATTTTTTCAAAATAGCTTTAATTTTTTGTGTCTGTATCATATGAAATGTCTTTACATTGTATAAAAATATTTATTAATTTGATTGTTACTAATATTGTATAAATATTATTAAATACTAATATTGTATAAAATTGTATAAATTAAAGCCTCATTTACTCATATATACAATTAATTGAGAATATTTGAGATGAAGACTATTATTTTGAATAGTCAATCCCAAAACAATTATTTACTATAGAAATATAAAAGTATTTTGAAATTCAATTTAAGTTTTTTTTACAAAAAAAGAAAAAACAGAATTCTTTTTAATTCACATTAAGCTTTTAAATACTTTGTAAATGTATAGGGTAGCATTTTATAATGCTTACTTCTCTGTTTTCCCAAGAATGATAAATATTCTTTTATGAACTAAAGCCTCCTTATGTTCTAAAGTTAGAAAGTAAGGAAGAATTAATTGTGAAAGTTCGAAAAGATAGTTTGATTGATAACTTCTTTCTTCCAGACTTAGGTATTTTAAAAGAAACAACATACCGTCGACTGATAAAATTAATGATAGCGTGTTTGATGGTTACAAAGACTCGGGAAACCTGTTGTCTGCTGTTTAAAATTGATAGCTCTTAAATTACTTATATTTCAATTACAAAGTTTGTGAACAGCTGAAAATCCCTGTATTGTGCTTCAAAATGAAATTTTTTTATAATGCATGATTAATTGCTTCAGGTATTTTCATAATACTTATTTGATATAGAATTAATTATTTAAAAATTAATTTAAGATTCTTATTATACACTAATTTTGTGTGATATCATTACAAATTAGGTTTAAATAATTGATTGCTAACTCTTGAAATAAAAACATTCTTGGAAAATGAAAGATTTTAAGAAGAAATTAAGTTCTATCGAAAAATTTTTTAGAAAAACATCATAATTCTTATAAAAATTTACTTTGAATAGTATTTAAGTTTATTAATATTTTTATCTGTGCATGTTTGCAACTTTAATTTATACTTGGGATATCTAAATGATTAATACATTAAGATAAATTTAAAAGAAACAATAAAATTTCAATATGATGTTATGCTTTTATTTTGTAAGATATATCTTCGATCCTTAAGTAATTATTTTTTGTTAAAAAAACGTGGTGACACATGTTTGTCTACTTTTAAATTGAATAAATTTTAAGATTAATGCGTAAAATATTAATTTAAAATATTTTTCATTTGTGCGTATTGTATGATAATGGATTTAGTAACCCATTGCTGGAATTATCGAAAAAAGGTCTTTTGTTCAGTTTTACCAGTGTTAAACTCTAACTTTCTACGTGTACATGTCTTGAAGACTGTGCTTAAAATAATTCTCAACGTGTTCATTAATACGTCATTTTTATTTATAAAAAAATCGTCCGAATGGCAATAAGAAGTTGACTCTAAGGTGCTTTAAAACTTCGTTTGAATGATTCCCTGTCCAGTGTGATAAGTCAAATATGATTTCACTCATTTTATTAAGAACAGTTTGGACTAACATTGAATAAGTGACATGTGTAACAAAAAAGTTAATTGAAATAATTAATATATGGACAGTGATAATTTCAATATCTAACTAATTAGACAATATATATATATATATATATATATATATATATATATATATATATATATATATATATATATATATATATATATATATATATATATATATATATATATATTAGTTAACTTATGAAGTAATTTTCAAAAACCGAATTTATTACTTTGAAAAATGGCATCGATGCCACTTTTTGATAAAAAAAGAATTCATTTATCATTAAAAATTTAATATGGATTATCATTTAACAGATTAGTTGAAACATACATTTAACGGGCAACATTTTTATTTTTGGAAGGCAACAGAAACTTTTAAAAAATCAAATTAAGTCTATACCAGTATGGATTATCCAAAATATAAATGAAAATATTCCTAAGCAATAATTTGATGCAAGTTTTAGAGCTATGATTTTTTCAAAAACAAATTGTGTAAATAGGGAATTAAATTAATAAAATAATAATAAGATTTAACATTCAATGAATTATAAATCCAAGCTAATTAATAAAATACAAATAATTCAATGAATTTCTTCATATTGCTCTATTTCCTTAAAATAATCGCCCTATTAACTTTGCTCTCTATTTGAGATTGACATATTAGTTTTTATAATCAAGGAGGTCTTTGAATTCTACTTATAAAAACATAATAGCGTGGAATTCATAAAAAATATTCTCATTATTTTGTTTACCTTAAACAAGCATGTACATTTTTTTCTGAGTAACTCTATAGCTTATGAGAAACATTGTAAAATCTGAATGATAATATTTGGCAATATTTACGTATTTGTGCCTGCATTTTGATATTGGCATGGAATAATGCTAATTGTTAATGTGTAGTCAAATTTACTCACATTGTATTTTTGCAGAATTATTCATGTGCATATGAAGATACTTTCTTATTATTCAAAATAGATATTTATGATGACAAGGCAAATAATTATAAATAGTTTCATTTTATAGTCAGTTTTTAATTTGCATTTAATTTGAATTATATGAATTTTGTTATTTTTCTAATTGTCATTGAACTAACATACATGCACATCCTTTATTATATAATATTCAGTTCATATAAAATATTTGTTATTTAAATTGCATGTATATAAATAGAATAAACAACACCTAATGAACACATTTGGCTATAACTTTTATATTGTTTATACATTACAATATCAATCATAATTTTTATTAAAAATAGTTATGGCTTTTTCAAGTCATTCAAAATTATAAATTATTATTGATATTTTAGGATAACATTTTGAAAAATCAACAATTTGTATATTTTTAAATTAGTAATTTTTAAAATTAATATTATGTTATAATTTTAGAAAAGTGGATATAATATCTATGTAAATTATAAAAAATGCATATATTTTTATAACAAATATGTGTTTTAAAATACAAAAATTTATGAAATATTTTATTACTTAATTTTTTTATAAAATCTCTATTATATCGCTTGAGGAAATATCCATTATCATTATTCTTATACCGAGAAGTATTTCACGAATCTGATTGAAATTTCCCTGCCACTTTGTTTCACGTTTCTGAAAGATTTGAAATTTTATTTCTATAAAAGTTTTGCTTACTTCATTACAAGCAATATTCACATTTTAATGGTTACTAAGAATATATGAAAACATTTGAGATAGCATATATACACTCTGTAGCCCTTACGTTCAATTTTATACTCTGAGAAGAATATTGTTTCTTATCAAAGATAGAAGTATATTTCTTGTTATGCAATAGAATCAGGCTGTTCTACAATTTTTTAGAGTTCAATATATGAGACACAGAAAAAATTTGTAATTTAAAATGATTTGGGTTACACCATCTGATTACTTTAATAGAGAAACGGTATTCAATATAAAAATTACAGAATCTTTGCATATGAAGGTTAAAAATGTTTTTCATTTTTAGATTTATCACACAAGTCATGAGTACAAGACGAGCAAAAAGAGATTCAAACTTATCAAGAATAACTTTTGCTCAATAAAAGAAAAAATTCCATTTAACAAAAGATGATTTTCTCTAATAGTTTGACAAAAGTATTAAATTAATTAGTAAATGAAAAGCAAGTCTTTTTTCCTATAATACATTAAAAAATTGTGCAAAAGTTTATAAATTGTATGTATATGATGAATATTATTTAATATGAAATGAATGTGTTCTGCAATTGCTTACAAAATGCACCAAAATATATCAGAAATTATGTGTTTTGACTAACATTTATTTAGAAAATATTTTAGGTTAATGAAAAGTTATTAAATGCACGAGAGTTCAAAGAAATTTATTGAAAAAAGTTTTAATTAATCTATCATTAATTAACAGTACAAATGTTTTGACATAGAACAAAATGAACATTCTCCAAAATATGTATTTTTTCATTTATGCAAGTAATTATTATCATTGTATGAGTTTATTCACTTATTTTGATATTAAAATATGTGCTGGTAATTAGTTCGTAATTTTTCTGCTTGTCAATGCAAACGTTTTTAACACTTCTGGAAACCATTGGAAATAATTATTAAGTGAATATACTTAGCATAAATTTGCTTTTTAAAGTAAGAAATTTACATCAAATGAATCATTAAAATTTATATAAATACTTCTTAAAATAAAAATCCAGAAAAAATTGATAGTTTATTTATTAGTGACTGAATAATTGATTTTTCATAAATATGATTTTTCTGTAAGGATCGTCAATTATTTGTAATTTAAAATAAATATAAATGTAATATTAAATTCTATTTTTGTTTTTTCTTTAGATACCTGCTTCTACTGAATAAATTCTCTAAGTATTGTTCATAGTTTCAAGGTTATGAATGACTATCAAATGGTGAGATATGATTGATTTCGAGTAGTAAATCACTTGTTTTATTTTAATTAATAAAAATGTTTGATAAAAAAATCACAATAATAAACCTTTTTTAATGTTTTTTATATAATTTTACTGAGATACCTGTTATTAATTTTTATTTATATTCAATCTTTGAGAAAACAAATGCTGGCGTAAAAACAATTTTACACAATTTCCGCCCTTTAATTTTAGTTGAACAATTTATACAATGTTTTTTTAATAGTCGTACATCATTCTATAGTTTCTAAGAGTTTAATATTCTTCTTCAGTGTAGCATATATTGAAGTGATTAAAATTTTATATAAAGCCAAAACATTTTATCATCAGTAATTTAAAGTAAACCAGAAAACAACATTTTTGCTTTGCCTTATACTGTAAACAAAAACATATCATCTTATATATATTGATCATACTTTTATATTAAGTGTATTTTTTAATCTAATAGATAATTTGTAATGACGTAATAATAAAAATTTTTAAATTATCACTATAAAAATTATTTCTTGTATTTTTATATAAAAAATTTAAAAAAAATGTATTTTATCTACACTTGTGTCTATAAATTAAGGATAGTGCAAGCTCAGACAAAAAAAGACACAGAAGCAAAACAAACGTGACTTATTGTAAAGTTTATTTATTTAACGAAAGGCAAAGAGCAACAAAGATGCTATATGATTGATATCATTAATAAAAATTATAATTTTTACTCCCTGGAGCAAATTTAAAAAAAAGAACCTATTTACAAAAACCAATATAAAGAGGTTGGTATGATGGTTAATACATAGTGTGCCCCCCAGACGATGCAACACAGGCCGTACAACGCCTAGGCAGACTGAGTATTAAATTATCGATCTGACTTTGGGGAATATTACACCCCTCATTAAGCGATGTTCTCCGAAGTTTATGTAGACATGTGGGAGAAGGTTGACGGGTATCAATTCGTCGGCCAAGCATGTTCCACACATGCTCTATTGGATTCAAATCCGGTGAGTATCCTGGCCAGTCCATATGGATGATATTCTCCGATTGAAGGCATTCGTCTATCTTGTTTGCATGATGAGAACTATCGTTGTCATCCATAAACAGGAATTCTGCACCCTTAACACCCCAAAACAAACGTACATGTTGTTCCAGAAAGACATCCCGATAGATATGGCCTAATATGGTTACATTCTGAACATTCAGGCTAGCTCTGGAACCCAGAATAATTCCTATCCAAACGAACAATTCTGTACCACCGTAACGGTGTCGATTAATGGAGTTCTCTTAGTGGTAATGAGTACCTGGCCCTCTCCATATGAAAGTCCGGTGGGAATCAGACTGAAAACTAAACCTTTACTCATCGGGAAATATTACACAAGACCACTGTGGTGGTGTCTACATTGCATGCTCTCTACTCCATGCTAAACGCAGGTGACAGTGAGTTGTGGTAAGTGGAACACATATGACAGTTCTACGAGCATATAGACCAATGTGCCCTAAGCGTCTGTCTACGGTCTGGCTTGAAACTGTCGTACCGATAGCTAAAGAGAGCTGACGAGACAGGTCTGATGCTATGCTCCGTCTGTTACTTTTGGCAGTAACTGCCAAATACCGGTCCTCATTCGGCGTTGTAACTCGGGGGTGGCCTGTGCTGTAACGTCTATTCACATTATCATTATCTTGGAACCGAGGCCAAAGCCTGGAGATGACACTCTGGGCGATTCTTAGTTCCTAAAATACTTCCAGCTGGGTAGTCTACATTGCAGACGGCCGATAATTCTACCTCGTAAAATATCATCCAAATGCTTCATTTGTGCCATAATTATACTATTATTGCACTGAAAGAATTTTAAAACGTTTGTGAACAATTTTATATCGACCTTATATAGAACCTTAGAAGTATAATAAAGTAGAAGTAAATTTTATATAGAACCTTAGAAGTATAATATATGAAAGAGCATTTATATTCTGCTTGTTATTTCTTGGTAAATCAATGACAGCAAAAGCAAAAGCACACGAGAGAGTTAATTTTTTTAAGATCATATTTTGAAAAGTATTATCTGGTTAATAACTAAACAAAGTATCTTCTTAATTCTTAGAAAACAAATACTGTGCATGAATTTAGTTTTAATTTTAGGTTTTTTTTAAAGCATGCTTCACTTAAATTTAAATAACAGTAAAAGTATATAAAAAATTATTTATGTTTCTCAGAATTATATTTAAAGCTGCACATTACAAATAATTTAAACTTATTATGATCACCAGTTGATTCTAATTCCGCATATTTTTAATTATTAAATCAGATTATAGAATTGTAAGCTTGAGAGATCACAAATAATCACTTTTATATTTCAATAAATTTTTTATATACTTTAAGGAAATTTAAAAAGATTAGTGATTTACACTGTCTAATAAAATTCGATTAAGAACAACCGTAAAATGATACATCAATAAATCGAGAAAGGTATAAGTTCCTGTAATTTCATGCATCACGTATTTTCCAAAATAGAAATCAATTTTCACAAGTAAATCTATACTTATTGAAGATCATTTAAACCCAAATCATTGAAAAGTCGAAACGAGCTGAAATATGAGCCAGTAACATGCACTATATATATATATATATATATATATATATATATATATATATATATATATATATATATATATATATATATATATATATATATATATATATATATATATATATATATATATATATCATGTGATAAGACTGACGAAATAATTGCAAAACTGGATTTTTATCTAAATTTGAGACTAAAATTTCAAATATAATTACTTAAAATAAATAGATGGAAAATTTTATTTTTTCAACGTTAACCGGGGTGTTTGGCTTACATTTAGAAAACGTTGCTCGTATTATTTGTAATGAAAACATTAAATCTAAAACCTTTGTTAACATTATAATGTAAATTAAACAAAGTTAAAATTTAGAACAATTTGCCTTGGTCTTTAGAAATTATTATTAATTTATTCATTAAAATATATATTATTATTTAATGATACAATTTAAACATTAAAAGATATTTTGTCATTAATGATAAGATAACTAATAATAACTGCTAATCTTTATATGTTGACACTCTTAAAAATGATTCTTGTGTAGTGATGTAATTTTCGAAATAATCAAGTCAGGATTAATGTTTAACTTGTGTTTATAATGTATGTTAACTTATTTGCTTATTTCAGATAAAGTATAAAATTTCACATCAGGCAATACTTTTCTTTATTGACACATGCATTTCTATATTATCTAAAATTTTACAGTTAATTTCTTGTAATATGTTAAAATAAATGAGTTATAGTCTTAAGTGAAATAAAACTTTTTATTTATTAATTTTCAAAATAAAAGGTAAAGGGGAACTGTTTTGTTATCATAAATTTTGTATGCAAATTTAAGCTAGAGAATTTCGCTTAATTTTCACTCGAAAATTGAATTTTTATTTATATTTACATTTCTATATCCATATTAAATTTACTTTGAATAAGTCGCCTTTTTCATTGAAATAAATTTATATTTATTTCCAAACGCTAATACTTTTATCTAAAATCATCAATGTGGTATACAACAGTAAGCACAAGTTTTGCTATGTACTAATGCGATTTCTCTACACTGGAATACTGATCAGTTTGTTAACTAGAATTATTATCGTAACTGTAACATAATGTTAGGGAAATTAATATCAACACACATTAAGTGAATGGACTAACAATTGCATATACACAGTTACAGAATACGGAATCGGGATTAAAGATGGTTTCAATTCCCTTATTTGAAATGTGTAATCAAAGATTTGAATCAAATATTATACAACTAGTTTATGAAATAAAATTATAGGAAATAAGAATTGCTCATACAGATTATTGAGGAGAGTAGAAATTGCTAAATTTTATCACTGCCTTCTAATTTATGTAGTGACATTTTAATTGCGATTTACTTTCAGTATCCATGTTCAAAAAGCTGTCAAATAAAAATTTTCTTAAGAAGAAGGTAAAAATAAATATAAGTGGAAATTAAGTAATACTTATTGCAGAAGTATTTATGTAAAGTCTATACCCATTAATTTAATGTTTTCTTATGAAAAAACATTTTCGATTAAAATAATATTTTTAGTTATTCATATTTCTCTAAGGAAAACTTTTATGTTTATTTACATTATATATATATATATATATATATATATATATATATATATATATATATATATATATATATATATATATATATATATATATATATATATATATATATATATATATATATATATATAGTGTGTGTGTGTGTGTGTGTGTGTGTGTGTGTGTGTGTGTGTGTGTGTGTGTGTGTGTGTGTGTGTGCTCGTAAGCATACATACAAAAGGGCATAAATATGTAAGAAAATTTCTTTAAAAATTCACTTTTAATTACTAAGCAATATACCAGTTTCTAAAGAACATTTTTTTAATGTAATGATCTTCCTAATGCTCACTTGGAAATTTTAATAAAATTATTTCCTAAATTTATTTAGCATTATGCTGCATTATCCATAAATAATACATGCAAATAATTTTCAGACATTTGACTTCACTAAAAGCCACAAATTTAAGTTAACGTGGGAATGAAACGTACTGAAATGGAAAATGCGTGACATGATCATCTGTCTTTCTCAAAGGAAAACAGTGTAAGCGTATTTTATTCTAAATGTCTTCCATTTTCGTAATGATCTGGTCGAAGTATTTTAGGAAAATGGGTCACAGGCAGATTTATTTTTCAACAGATGTTTCTGTGGAGCAAAACTTTCAGGCATCGAATTCAGGAATTGATCTTCCATTTCAGTGACTTTTCACATAGTTTAGGATTGAAGCTACAGTGAATATTTAATGGTTTGGCTGTAAATTTGTTTTGACAAAGAGGAATTTTAAATACTAGCTGTCATTTGGAGAAAATTAATTAAATATGATATTTTCATATGCATTTAAATACATATTATATTAGTTTTCCAGTTTAGGCTTCCGTATTGTTAGTAGATTGATATATTGATTATTAGAGTCAAAATGAAGGCAACTTTAACTTAAAAGATATCATTAAATGAACTAATAATAGAATACATGATCAAAAATTTTATATAATTGAATCAACATATATTTATTAAAATAAGAATAACTTAATGTCATGTATTTAATAATGTTTATTATTCGCACTCGTTTTCATACCAATTAAGAAAATGAAATCTTTATGCTCACACAGTGAATATTTTACTATTTTTGCGTATCGATTATTCTATTAAATAATAAAATGAAATAAAAATATTGTCTGATGTTAAAAATAAAATTTTCCTTTTTCATAAGTTATGTAATTTTTCATGAAAAAGCACATCTGAATAGTAATTACGACGAGATCCTTCAACTATAAAATCTAATATTTTGAATATATCAATCAATCAATTTAATTTTCATTAATTTATTAATTATTCACTTCTAACAGAAATTTTTCTTGATGATCGTCAGCTGATCATTACCAACAATATTTCCTAGGTGTGAATGCATAATTGATTTATCTTAATACATTTTAAACTGTAGTTATTAAATGAATGACCGTGACAATGTATGCCGAGCTGGCAGCCGAATGGTTAGCGCTCTTGCCTTCGGTTCAATAGCTCGTGGGTTTGAATACCACCTTGGGCATGGATGTTTGTAGTGGTTCGGAATCTACTTTAAACCGTAGGTCCCGGTCTAATTAGCCCTCGTGTGCAAAAAATGACCGTTGAGCGACAAACAAAACAAAAAACCGTGGCTAGTAATTGAAATTTTGTCAATCGTATCAATATAATCTGACATTAGTCAGTTTTGAAAGTAAAAAGAGGTTATACGCTCTAAAGAACATGGTTTTTTATTTTAATGTTAAATATGTTTTGCAAATAAAAACAGATTTAAGATACAAAATATTCGGCTTTCAAATTCTAAACAAGATTTATAGTTAAATCAAAACTAGGGTAATGAATTTCATCTCATATTTATCAGTAAATCATGTTTGTGTCAACAACCAATCATAACAAAAAGTGCTTATCTGAATAGAGAAATTTTCATACAGGTATAAACCAACAAAGTTTCAAAGATATAGCAATAACATAAAAATATAAAGCATGCCAAATATAGACATCTTTTTTAAATTTTGAATTAATATGAATAATTCTTCCGAAATAAAATCAACGAAAGTTATTTTAATCAATATTTTCTTTTGAACTGTACAATTTGTACTGTAAATATTGCTTTTTTTGCTTGCACAACGCATCTCTTCTTTACATATAAAAAAGCGGTATCAATTTCGTTAACACAATCATATAATAGGACTCGTGGTTTACAAAAAAGCATTTACTTCCAATAGCTTCAGAATATTTTTAAATGAAGACTGAAAATTCTCAGAAAAATTTTGAATAAAATATTTTGTTTAATATTTCTTCTTGAATAAAGTTATGACAAGTATATTATAAGCATAGTTATTATTTGAAACTTATATTAAAATACGAACATACTAATTTTATAAATTTATTATTATTTTTCTCTGTTTCTAACTTACAACTTCAAAGCACATAAAAATATTACAAAATTTTATGTTAGCTCTTAGGGAAACGTGCTCTGAGTCTTGTAATTAATTTCCATAATATAACTTGTAAGCGTTTGGGAATGACGTTACATACATTTCTCAAATAAAATTTTTAGCACGTGTAAATTGTAGAAAAAATTGAGAATAATAAAAATTTTATGAATTCTTATGTTAAAAGAGAACTTTAAGATTTCATTTATGTCATTACATTATTAGGAATTACAGTCTACTATTGGTGTCATCATCAGAAAAAGAAAATTTTATTTCTTTCTCAAAAGTCATAAAATTTGAAAAACATAAACTCAATTATCATTTTAGAATAGGGTATAAATTAAAAAAAATTACTACATGCCCCACATGTTTTGAATTTTAGTGAACCAGAAGTGTATTTAAATTCCAACTGTTGTTTTTAGACAAAGATAAAAAATATTATAATTTTATCAATTGAGACAATATTTTCATAACAAATTCAATCACGATATCAATGAACCTAATGAACATACATTTTTAAGGAGTAAATAAAGTATAATTTATCATAGTTTGTACGAATTGTTACAATTGTATTATAAAAAAACAATATGAAACACATTAATGATATATAATAGCAATAAAAATTTATATTACAAAATATAGTAAACAAAGTTTACATTTCAAGAGAATTATTGAATATTTTTAGATACCCCGAATTTGAAAATTTATAGTTTAAAATTATTTAAAATATTAATTTTTTCTTGATATTGTACTTTTTATGAAATAATTTAATAGTTCTTTATATAAGAAAAATTAGTGTAAATTTTTATACATTAATGTTAAGTGAAAAAACAGGACTATTTTATGTAACATAAAAATATGAATCTTGGATTATTTAAATATTTGAATCATTTGTGAGATTAATACATTAAAAACTTTACAAATTATACATTTGCGCAATTTCCGTTTTAGTATATGACTTATCTTATGAACATAATTTTTATCATCTTAAGAATAAATTAGTTAAAAATTTTAAAGATTCTTTATGATTTATATTTTTTTAATATCGTAAGTTTTTCAAAAAATCATCTTTTATTAACTACTTTTTTAAAAAAAATATTTCTTTTTCTTGTATCAAATAATTTGAATTAAATATGTATTTCCTTCATATATAATCATTATGTTATTTTTAAATAAACTGAATTTTATTGCGGTAAAATATTAATAATATTTATTTAGATATATCCATGATTTAGATATATCTTTAACAGTGCCAGTGATATTTATTGAGAGTATATTATGTTCTCTACAATAGATAATCTTAGATCTACAATGCATACGAAGTATTTTACACGTATATTTACTATATTGGATTAAAAGTAATACAAATACAGAAGACATATGTGGACTTTGACAGATTTATTATTTAAATTTTTTCACAAATTATAGAAATTCTATCGAATATTTTTATGATTTTATTATACATACATACATACATACATATATATATATATATATATATATATATATATATATATATATATATATATATATATATATATATATATATATATATATATATATATATATATATATATATATATATATATATATATATATATATATATATATATATATATATATATATATGTTTCCAAAATTTTGCTCATCCTTAATATATTTTTGTATAATCAATTATACTTTATTTTATGCAAACTGTGTGAATTTTTGTATTTTCTATGACATAAAAGACTATTTTAATTTATATTTTACAGCTTGAAATTCCTAATGCACCAATTTGAAAGCGTTTTCCTTTGCAGAAGAACTGAGTGCAAACTGATCATTTGAGTCATAGTTTGAAAACTGGCGTTCTGAAATACGTTTTCATATATTCTGCTATTTAAAAATATTTCTCTACCAATAATCCTCCTGGATTTTGTAACGCATATTTAAATTGTTGCTATAAAGAATTAAAACTTTTATATATAAGATTGTTTGGAATTTTATTCACATTTCGATACATAAAAGTTCAAAGATGAATGCTAGTAAGATGTAATTAATGGTTTAATTTGTCTGCCAGTCTACTATAAAATTTCCATATAAGAGTTGATTTAATCTAGAAAAAAAACTGCTTAAAGTGAATTGCGACTACTAGAACATTCAAATATTTATGTTTAAAATGTCAATCAAATTTCAGAACAGCATTAATAAAAGTTATATATTAACCATTTGGATGTTAGTTCGTACACAATTTCAATGGAACAAGAAATAAACATTAAAACTTGTCATAAAATAAGAGTTTAGGGAAACAAATATGTGAAAACAAACTTACAATTCAGTTATTAAGAAAGGATTTATAAAAGCAGAATAATTTTGTTTCTAGAGTGAAATACATTAGGCAGAGTTTCAAAATTTTCTCAGGTTGAAAATTAATTAATAATTCAAAAGTAATGCCACGTCTACATCATTCTAGTTATTATTTACTTGATCTCACAAGCACATTAGCATAAATCTAATAGAATAATTACAAATCTTGCAACTATTTGATTAGCACATGGGTTTCATTGCCTTTTATTAATACAATGCATTGACATTAATATTGTTAATGCATTGATTGATCCAACGGTGTCAGTTTATAGACAAATACAGGGGTGTTAATTTATTGATAAACTAGTACAGTGACCATGGTTTAAGTTTAACATTCTATAATGCAGTTTAGTGAAAGACTTCTATTTAAACAAACTAAAGTAAACCATTCAGTCACCAAAAATCATTTGTTGAAGCTGGAGAATCCGTTATTGGAGACAATCTATGTAAACATGTATACGAAATGCCATTTATTAGTTAGAAGATTTACAGCCACATTCTCTCTATAGGAGCTTTTTAACATTATTTATAAAAACAACATAAATTAACATATTAGTTTGAATTTTATAAGATTATTCTGGTGATTCAGCTCATAAAATCTTCAAATGATTAAGGTAATTAAGACATTTTGATAAACAAATGTATGTATATACGATTGTCATTCAATCTAATCCCCAAAAAGTTATATTTAGAATGAAATATATTACAGAACTTAATTAGGAATTCTCTCTCTCTCTATTAAGCATTAGCTTGTACATTAAGTCAAAGTTTATTTTATATTAAATTATATCTATCAAAGTGTTAGGAAGTATCTATACATAAGCGTTTGTTAGAAGCTTACAAAATGTTAAAACAATTAAAAGATATTTTAAGTTTAATTAAGAATTTAAATAATAGGAATATTAGAAGTATAAGAATAAAAACACATGAAACATAAAACAATTTAACTATAAAATAAACTTAACTCATACATTGATATAATACCAATAAAATGCCAGAACAGTTGAATAATAGTACTTTAGTGCATTATACAAACTGTAAGAGAATCGCTTTTTATTACAATGATATTTGCAAAGTAAATATTCCACAATTTAATCAAATAATAAACTATTATGAAGTCACAGTAAAATACATTCCAAAAATCACTTGTTTTTACATATCGAATTTAAGCGAAAAATTTTGATTAGTAAGCATTAAAAAGTTTTAAAAAGTGAAAATAAAAAAATTCATACATTGTTTGCAGATACTGTTCATGAGAGGTTGAAGTTTTAATGGTAATATTTGTGACTTGGACTTCTCAGGCAAGAGAATTAAAGAAAAACATTTTTCTTTATTTTATGATACTCAGTAAGCAGAAGATAGAGAAAAAGGGCATCTTTGAATTGGAAGTTTGGCATTCTTTTCTATCTTGTTCCCAAGAAAAAATAATGAGACATTGGACCTCTAGAAATAATATGTATATATTTTAACGGCTATGATGATGGATCAAATTCTGGTGGCTGCAATGAGACTCCATAAATTCTATAATTTCTTTCATTTTTTCAGAATGCTTTTAATGATATCTTCCATCTCAAAATCTGTTATGGTAATTTTTAAGCTATATTTTCTTC
The DNA here is from genome assembly GCA_037975125.1 of Latrodectus hesperus. Lineage (NCBI taxonomy): Eukaryota > Metazoa > Arthropoda > Arachnida > Araneae > Theridiidae > Latrodectus > Latrodectus hesperus. Next base: position 62,346,271 of record CM075851.1, on the reverse strand, counting down.
TCAAGACAGTATTCTTGTTTCTTTCTTTCATTCTCGTCTTCGATTGCGTTTTCCAATCTTTTGGAAGTAGAAAAAAATTAAACAGAAAGTAATGCATGCGCAAGAGACAATTAGAGCAAGTGTGAACCAAAACCAAAGGTTTTGAAAGCTCTGTTTGACAAAAAGGTCACTGTTATGAAGATGAGAAAAGGATTACAAGAAAAAAATTTGTAGCTTGAGCAAGTTAGCAAGCAAACAATTACACTGTTATACCAAAATTATTTGATCACATAACATATACTCTCACAAATGTAAGCAAAAGAAGAAAATTTAAAATACAGTTGTGGCTTTTGCATTTATTGTAGAATAAAATATTTAAAAAAGACGCTTATAAATAAAAATATTATTTAAAAAAAACAAAGAGAATTCTTGGATTCTTTATTAATATTCACATAAACAATATTTTATGTGACTAAATTAAGTAATAATAATTTATGTAATAACTAAATTAAATTAATGATTATCAAGCATTTTACTAACTAAATTTTGTTAGAAATTAAATTAAGTAAATAAAATTCTTGATATAATCATGTGCTGATTTAGTTTAGAGTTTTCGTTAATTATCATAATAAAAAAAGTAAATAAATAATTGTGATAAAGAAACTGATGCTTGGAACTAATGTTTTTCCTTTCATCCTTCAAACATTATAAGGGATTTTGAATTGGGGGATTGTGTTGAAAAATTGTGTGAGTCATAAAGTTATGACAACTCAAAAATAAATTCTGTTCCTGTTTCACATCTGAAATTTATTCCAAGAAATAGAAAATTAACATTTCTGGAACTCAAGATAATATTATAATAATAGCGGAAGAAAAAAAGAGTTGACAAGCGAAAGTCAAACTGTTGAATTCACTGAAGCAAAATAACTAGAACTTTCTTATCATCAAGCATTATGAAATAGGCAAAGTTATTTGTCACACAGAAATTTTATACATGTCATAGAAGCGTTTGCATTACTATGTAATCAGAAAAATGAAATTACATAATAGTGTTTGTGTGTTATGTTAAAGGGGAGCCACAAAAAGAATAAAAAATTATTGTTGAATATTTTCTAAGATAAAAAAATGAATTGCAAATGAAGTTTGGTATGCTTTGTTTCGATTTTGAAAGATATGAAATATAATAAAAATGTGTCCTTTAAGTAAAAAGTAGCAATATAAATGCATTTTTCAAATTTTCAAATAAGTTTCATACATAATTTATCCTTTTAAATTATCTCTACAAATTGAAAAGAATATTAGAATTTTCTCAACAAAAACAGGAATTCAACAAAAAAACTTCCAATAAGAGCAAACCTTTTTAAATTTGAAAATTTAACATTTTTGCAAAATAATTTTTGTTTTTTAAAGTCTTATATTCAATTAAGTAAATATTGTTTTACTTTTCAACGAATACATATCTTATAAGAAACTATTTACTTGTCATTCCTATATGATTGTAATATTCCTTTTGTAATTACTATGATTGTGGATAGAAAAACATTTTTCTTACTGGTTAGGTGCAGAGTATATTAACTTTAAAAACATTTGCAAATGTTACACGTTCTTTAAGTTAATGCAATTTTGATTATCAAAACTAATCAAAACTTTTTGTTTTAATTTCAGATCAAATTATTTCAGTTGCTTTTGATTTTTAATGCAAGAAGATAAGCAGATAAAAAACAAAAATATAATTTAATATCAAAATGAAGAAACTGTGTATGTGATGATTCATCGAAATCGAAAACCTCCTTTTAAAAAGTACATAAATAGTTGGAAATATATTCAATATATATTTAATATATATATAAATATATATAATATAATATATCATATATATATATATATATATATATATATATATATATATATATATATATATATATATATATATATATATATATATATATATATATATATATATATATATATATATATATATATATATATATATATATATATATATATATATATATATATATATATATATATATATATATATATATATATATATATATATATATATATATATATATATATATATATATATATATATATATATATATATATATATATATATATATATATATATATATATATATATATATATATATATATATGTATAGTACATTTGTAGAACAATAATCAAATACTAGATGGAGAATTAATACACTTTGAAAATACCAATATGGAAAAACGGAACACATTGATCAATATAACGAAATAAGTTAAAAGTGTTTTTATTAATAGTTAAGATTATTGACATTTTTTAAATCAGTCGAAAATATGTTTTGTTTTCAAAAGGCTATTAGAAAGATAAACATACTGCTCTCGAATTCTTCAAAATAGTTTTGCTATTGTTTTACTAAATGTATATACTATTCGAAGTATTTACACTTTATAATCTTAAAAGTTGTATAAATACTTAAAGTTCTGTTATAAATAATTATCATAAAAATAAATGATATTCAATTATCGTTTTTATAATGTTTATATAATAGATATATATAATATCATTTATATAATTTCATACTGATACGAAGAACGTTATTTAAAATGATATTAATGTTTCAAACTTACTATATATATATATATATATATATATATATATATATATATATATATATATATATATATATATATATATATATATATATATATATATATATATATATAAATATATGTATAATATACATACTAATAAAAATACTAAATGTACGACAAACGTTAATATACTTAAGTATTTTGTCTTAATTATTAAAAAAAGAAATGCATTTAATACATTTATATTTAAGAAACTATTATCAAAATAAATAATAAGATTAAAGAATAAACAAATGGTATCAGAAATTCCAAATAAAAATACTTTTATTGTTTTCCGTTGACGTAATTGGTTAAATAAATATTCTGTTGATGTTTCGAAATATATTCAAAAATTGTTTTACACAGTAAAGTGCTCAATATTTATTTCAAAAGATTATAAATATCTTTATCTCATTAAACTCTTGTGATGCTGTCTTGAACAATTTAGATTGTTATTAAATTAATGCAAAGATTTTGTATGATTATATCTTTTTCTGAGAATACTGGTTTAAAATAAACAAGTATTAAGCTTCATAAATAATTGCTCATTATATATATACATACAATTTTTCATATTATTATTAATTACATACTTCTTTTAGAAATTTGAAATATGTTTTGTTACTTTGGTGGCTAATTAATAGTAAGATATCAAGACAGTTTATTTACCTTAATATAATTGAACTATTTCATTCATCAAGGTATTACTTAAATGGACAAATATGGTATTGATTTAAAATTAATTAATCCGATTTAAATCAGATTATATGCGATTTGTAAATTGTAAAAATCTTTTATTTAGTACCTTATATAATTACGAATATTAATTAAACTATTTGGAAAATGCATTTCCCGTAATAATATTCAATACATTAATTAGAAATATTACTATACGTTGAGTTAAGAAATGTTTGTAAACATAATTGCTTCTCAAACTGAATATTAGGTAATTTGAAATTCTCAAAATTTTTCTTTATACAAATTTAATATTACGCATTTTGTCTGAGTAATTATTTTCTCGCATAACATTTGAAATAAATGAAATTAATTACTAAATAATGTTGAATATTACATTAACTTTATGGAATAAATTATATGAAAATCCTACTGTTTTGTGATATACCAATCGTTTTATCACATTTTTTCAGGAATTTTTATTATACTTTTTAACTATGATATCGATGTAAGACATGTGAACTGCATAAAATATGTTACAGGTTTGATTTAAAAAATATCCTCATGCATTCTTTTTCTTTTTCAATAAACTGAAAATACTATTAATTTGAAAGGATGCTGTGTAAGAAGAATTATTTAATTGTTAGCTGCAATATTTTAATGTTTTTTAATTAAACTTTAATTTTATATTAAAAAAATCTTTCAAAATCTATGAATTATTTCAAGTTCTTAAAGTTAGACATTAATTATGTGTTAAAATCTTTAGAGAAAATATGGTAAAAAATTGAGAAATGTATGTTAGAAATTATTTGATGTATTGATAAAACTCATATTGTAAAAGACCAACAATAAGCACTTCATTGAATTAAAATTAAAGTTATTTAAATGATAATTGAAATCATAACTACTTCTACTTATTAATACAACGTGTTTATTTTTACTTAATAAAACTGCTTTATTTTTTCTTCATTATATTCAAGAGGTTATTTATTGTGTATCCATTTTTTTAAATTATTTTATATTTTTAATTTAAAAAAGCTCCAATTTTACCATGTACCCCGAATCTTTACAGTAATATTTTTGAAGTAACAATAGTATAAGGAGACAAAAAGGCATATATATTCTGAAACTTATTTTGTAATTGTATAAAATTAAATATTTCAACCAATTTTATAATAAAAGACTGTATACATTTAATTTAAGATTTAAAAACTTATTTAATTCCATTTGTATATCAGTTGGTTGAAGAATTTCAAAATATACAATTTTTCTAATATATATCAATTAGGTGTCATGTTTACTAAATTTTCAAAGTAGAAAATAAATTGAATAAAAAGATTAAGCTTTCTTAGCACCCCCAACATACTACAGCATATTAGTAACAGAAAACAATTGAAAAGTAAGGTTTTATAAAACTGCATACAATAAAGGTTATATAGTTGCACCATAATAAAACTTCTGATACTAAAATTTTAGTTTTATAAATAAGATTGTGTGTATGCTTAAGTAAGTTTATCAAATTAATTTTGTCAGAAATAATTATATTTTTTCTCTGCTGAAAATTTAAATAATTATTAGCTTTAACATCTCTTTTAGCTTTATTTAATGTCTATAGTTTGATTTCAATACGTAAATTGTATACAAATAAATCGCATTTTTAGATCATAATTTTACTTAAAAAATAACTAAAAGTTATTGAAAAATAAATAAAAGTTATTTTTCAAATTATTTGAAAAATATAATTTAATCAGAAAATAAATATTTGATCAATCACTTAAAGGACATTTATAATGTATACTTTAAAATTTCTATTTTGCACAAAGAAAGAAATAAGTTTAGAGATATTTTAAAATATTAATATTGCAACAGCAGTCGGTTATCAAAAATTATTTTTATTACGATGATAGATACGGTTTGATATTCAATTAAGATAAAAAGGAAATCATGTTTAATTGAAACATAAAGGAATGCCTCATTTTATAATTTTGCCTCTACTTGCATCGTTAGAGATAATCTAATTGATGATTACAGTTTGATATATTTGGTTATGTTAATTTAATACAGGATTATAAATTCTTTTTTTTGCGTTTTTGGTTATTGTTTATAACCATTTTTTGTGGTAATTTACTTGATTCCCTTAATCTTTAAGGATTTTTGGTAATTTAAATTTTTTTCTTGTATTACAAAGTGTAATATTAAGTAAAAATGAATCCAGTGATATTTCCTTAATCATCACATTTAACTAAATCAGTTTTTGTAAAAATCTGTGAGATAAATCAAATCAATATGATGCTTGAAACAAACAAACTTAGTTATAAGAATATAAAAAGAGGAAAATAATTTACGTAGCTGAAATTTGAAAATTACAGCAGAAAATTGAGAATATAAAATTGTTTCTATATCACTGAAATAATACGTTTAAATCCATTGATTTAAGAATTAAAATCCCAATCTCGGGCATTTGTATTTTTATTATTAATTTCAACTTATATTTGAATAGCTTGCAAAACTTCAATCATTATAGATTTGAGTTGTATACCATGCATTTAATTACAAAATGTTTTATTTATTCATAAGGCACAGATGCCATATGAACCAGGAAGTCAAATTCTGAGTTTGTTGGTTTTTGGAGGATTTTTTTTTTCATCTGACAACCTGGATTTTTTTACGTCACATGTATGGCAAAAATTTTATTTTAGCAACCTTAGTATTTACATAGTACACGTCGTAATACGTCATCTTGGCAACATACTAAAGTCATTAATACATGCTGAACTCAATATCATTAATTAGTTGGTAATTTGAAAATGGAAAATTAAGATCTTTATTTCAGAATTACATATCACCACTAATGAAAATGATAAAGTGACCAACAAATATCTTACTGAGTAATTTAAGTGAGAAAAGTAGAAAACTATGTAAACTGTAGAATCAGGATTTAAGAAGAGTCTTAATAATCATTAGTAATTTGGAATAATCACATCAATCTTTATAGTTGAAATTAAATGTTTAGTAGATCTGATATTTTCAAATAAGAGTTACTAAAGCTACAAAACCACTTATATTATATTATTATCTGGAACAGTTTATGATATATCATTATTTGGAGAAATTATACAGTTCAATATCCTTAAATGATAGCAAATTGTCCCCATTTTAGATTGTGTTAATAGTTTGATATGGGAAAATGAAATTTTCATGAGCCAACAACTTATTTTTCTATCAAGAATAAATTTTGTAGAAGAAGCTAAGATAATTTACATCTTTCAAACATAAATATTTTATTAGTCAAAGTCAGCACCTTTATATTCTGTTAACCTTTTGTACTTTAGTGACAGGTAGTTCCAATTAGTCTTAAAAGACTCTGCAGTACAAGAAACTTTAACTAATGACTCCTCAGGGGGTTTACCTTCTTTAGGTAAACACGAGTGTCACAATCCCGAGGTACCCTAGTGATCTGTCCTCAACTTTATTTCCTTCTCTCTTCTACTCTTCTGCTTTTTCTTCTATTTATCCCTCGTTGTGGTTGCCTCACAAGAGGTTGAGGGCTCCCCTTGAGTAGCTTTTGCCGCTCTGTTGCTATTAGCTCCTCTTGGGGACTAAATCACCCACGTGTTTGCCGTGCGTGGAGACCCGTGTCCCTGTAAAGGAGGGTCCTGGTAATTGAGGCCCCGAGAGACCAACACATTACTTAGGCCTCTGCTTCAGGTAAACGGGAGATGTGTTGTTGTCCTCAGCACATCAATCGGCTTTATGGATCAAGCGATCGGTACATCTACTGGGTGACTCGTTAAGGGTGGAGGCCACTTAAGGGATGTACTGTGAGCGTATAGGACCTGGCTAGTACTGGTGCAGCTGGTCTAAATTCCCTTGTTGCACTCGGTGGTGGGTGGAGCAGTCAGGTCCCGAAATTTTAATTTTTATATAATGGAAAAAAATAAGTCTTTTCTCCCACGGGAGCATCAAATAGAAAATCTTAACTGTAAATATTTTGTTATAAAAAGAAAAGAGGAAAATTTTGAAACCGTATCTTCCTTTTTAATTGAAAAGGGAATATCGGCCTCTTTTGGGGAAGTGAAGAATATCAGAAAAGTACGATCTGGAGACCTTCACATTGAGGTTGCAAATGCTACCCAGGCAGCCGCAATAACAAAAACTAATTTGCTTGGAAATTTAGAGGTAACTGTGTCACCTCATGGTAGTTTGAACTTTTCTCGTGGTGTAATATCCGCAAGGGATTTGTTGTTCACGCCGACGGAAGAGGTTCTTGAAAATTTGCAGAACCAGAAGTTCTGTGCCGTTGAACGCATTACAGTCAGAAGAGATGGAAAGTATATGAATACTAAGCATCTCATTCTGACTTTTGCGACGCCAGACCTTCCGCAGTATGTCAAAGCTGCATACATGAATTTACCCGTTCGGCCATACATACCAAATCCCTTGCGATGTTTTCAGTACCAACGTTTCGGACATTCGAGAAACGCTTGCAGAGGTCAACTAACCTGCGCACGCTGCGCAGTGGTTGGCCACGATAGCTCTAACTGCACAGCGAAGGAGAGATGTGTCAACTGTCATGGTGACCATCCCTCCTATTCTCGAAGTTGTCCAAACTGGGTCCTAGAAAAGGAAATCACCACAATAAAGATCACTACCAACTGTTCATACCCAGAGGCTAGACGACAAGTTACCTCTCGCTGCCCTAAACCTGGAGTAAACTATGCAACCGCAGCCAAAAAAGTCACCAGATCAACAAGTACTCAAACTGAATAGGTTTCACTTCCTCTTATAAGATTGCCCCAGACATCAACATCAAAGCCAAAATCTGTTTCAAATTCTACCATTAAAAGAAAAGCTCCTTTGGCAAGATCAAGAGCCATGAAGGCTAATAAATTAAAATTTTCAAAGGAGGGCTCTTGTCGACCCTCCATACCCACCCGTAAAGCCTTGTCCCTGGAGACTGACGCTGTATCTTTACATCCCTCGGACGAAGATGTATCGCTCGAGGAGATGTCAGATGACACGCTTTCAAGCTCCGGGAAAGGAGGTTTTCAAATTAAAAAATAACTTCCTTTGTTTCTTGGAACTGCCATGGTTTGCGTTCCCATCTTGATGACATCAAGTCTAAAATTTCAGCCTATAACCCCACATGTGTTGCACTTCAGGAAACATTCCTGAAGTCCCCCAATAATCTATTCATGCGTGGGTTTAACAGCTTTAGAAAAGACTGTGGTGGTGATAGCGCAGTGTCTGGAGGTGTTTGTATATTAACATCTAATACTTTTCCCAGCACTGCCCATCCATTGAATACTACTCTACAGGCTGTTGCTGTAAAAATGCATACTTTATGCTTATTAACAGTCTGTAGTTTATATTTACCACCACATGATGTCATCCGACAAGAGGAACTCGATGCATTAAAAGATCAGCTGCCAACACCATTTCTACTGTTAGGTGACTTTAACGGCCATAGTTCTTTGTGGGAAAGTGATGATACTAATTCTCGCGGTCGGCAGATAGAGCGGTTTATTTCAGACAACAGTCTCTGTCTGCCTAATACCGACGAGAAGACTTATTTCCATGTACCCACAAGAACATTTCATTCTCTCGATCTGGCCATTTGCTCGCCATCTCTTCTGCCATTGTTAAATTTAATTGTAGGAAATGATCTGCACAACAGCGATCATTTTCCTCTTGTCATCTCCCAGACTGGAGGTAGTAGTGTAGAACAACGTCTACCTACTTACGTGTACAGTCGGGCAGATTGTCAGTTATTGATAACGAAATGGTTATGATCAAAAATATTGATGATGCCGTATGTAAAGTCACCGAAACAACAACTAATGCAGCTGATGCATCAGTACCTAAGAGTTCCCCCATACCACACAGGCGTTGCAAACCTTGGTGGAATGATGAATGTCAAAAAACCTATAAGAAACAGAGGGGTTATTATTTACAGAGAGGTTATGGGGGTTATTTAGAAGATACCGCGCAACGGAGAATCTTATCGCCTTTAAGAGAGCAAAAGCATTAGCTCGCAGAACGCGTCGCCGAAGCCAGAAGGAGTCCTGGTGACGCTATGTATCCTCAATTACTTCTTCCAAATCCAGTAAATAGTTGTGGAGAAAAGTGAAAGCAGCCAATGGAATATATAGAGAATTTTCCATTCCTATTTTGAAATCCGGAGCTGCTGTATACTCTTCTCCTAAGGACATCGCAAACGTCCTTGGTGAAACCTTTGCTAGCGTCTCAAGCAACAACTCTTATAGTCCTTCTTTCTTAAGGACAAAGAGTCGTGCTGAGCGAACACCAATTCGTTTCAACCATGGACAAGCTTTGCCTTACAACTGTGAATTCCGGATGTTGGAATTGAAGAGAGCATTACAGCAGGCCAATAATACCAGTCCAGGACCTGATGGAATCAGCTATGAAATGCTTCGTCATTTAAGTCCAGATTCTCTGTTGAACTTGTTGTTCTTGTTCAATAGGATCTGGACTGAAAACAAATTTCCATCACTTTGGAGCGAAGCAATAGTGATTCCGATCCTTAAGGCTGGTAAGGATAATTCTGTTCCTTCGAGTAATCGACCAATAGCTCTGACGAGTTGCTTGTGTAAGACTCTCGAACGTATGGTCCACGCCAGCCTCGTATATGTCTTAGAAAAAAATAAACGTATACATATCAATCAAAGTAGCTTCTGTAAAGGAAGATCCACTCTTGATAATATAACTTATCTGGAAACTCAAATCCGCAACGCTTTTGTGCGGAGGAACCATCTGGTTTCCATTTTCTTTGACATCGAGAAGGCATATGACCGTACATGGCGATACGGAATTCTCCGTACATTATATGATTTTGGCTTTCGGGGTAATCTTCCGATATTCCTAAAAAATTTTCTAAGCTCCCGTTTTTTTAAATTATGTATTGGAACAGTTTTTTCCAATACTTTTATTCAAGCCGAGGGTGTTCCCCAAGGTTCTATTTTAAGTGTCACACTTTTTAACCTTTACATCAGCTGCATTCTTCATCAAATTTCACCTCCAGTTTATGGCACGCTTTATGTTGATGACCTGCAAATATCATGTGAGGGTTCTAAAATGCGTTTAATTGAGAGACAATTACAAGCAACTGTTAAAAAACTCGCTGCATGGTATGCTGAGAATGGCCACACGCTGTCTCCTGGCAAGAGTATTTGTGTCCATTTCTGCAGGAAGACTAGCCTACATAATGATCCTACTATCTATATAAATAATACACCTATTCCTGTTGTCAACGAGATAAAATTTTTGGGAATAACTTTTGACCGTAAGTTAAATTTTCTTCCGCATGTTCTTCATTTGCGGAAGAAGTGCGAGTGATCGCTTAATATCCTCAGGGTGCTTTCTAATACATCCTGGGGTGCTGATCGCACGGCACTACTTCGTGTCTACCAATCAATAATTTTGTCTCGTAAGGACTATGGGTGTGTAGTGTATGGATCTGCTAGGTCTTCTGTTCTACGCAGACTGGATACAATACATCACTCTGCATTGAGAATATGCTCAGGCGCATTCCGCACATCACCCGTCCAGAGTCTATATGCAATATGTCAACAACTGCCTTTAGACCTGAGACGAATGCAGGTGTCTCTCAGTTATTATGCAAAAATCATGTCTGACCCTCATCATTCATTAAGTTCCATGCCTACTACACCTGCACTAATGAGGCTGTACGACGCTCGTTCATACAGCATTCCACCTTTTCTCACACGAACAAAATCTAATCTAATATTATCTGACCTATGTGGTGTCCGCTTTGACAAAAAGGAATATTTATCTTATCCACCTTGGTATGATCCTCAGATCAAAATCATCAATCCTTTTGCTCATTATAGAAAATCAGATACAGCAACTACTGTTTTCCAGCAACTATATGCCTCACATCGCTGTCAATACTCCACGTACACACCAGTTTTCACAGATGGATCAAAATCTGCAGGACATGTTGGATGCGCTGTAGTTATTGAAAACAAAACTCTTAGCTACAGCCTCCATCCATCCTGTTCCATCTTCTCTGCTGAAGCAACTGCCATTTATCAAGCACTTCAGCAGATAAATACAACTGATACCTCTAAATACTGTGTGTACACTGACAGTTTGAGTGTGTTGGAAGCTTTGCGGAACAGTAGTTTTGACTGTCATCCTGTTGTGTCTAGAATTTTCAGAGCCCTTGCTGGCAAGGGATACGACATAATTCTCTGTTGCATCCCAAGTCATGTAGGTCTCGATGGCAATGAGAGGGCAGATGCAGCTTCCAAATCTGCATCCGGCCCGTCTCTTCCATCCATTCCTTTGTTGGATGTGAGAAGGTGTGTTAAAAAATTTACACAAGATCTTTGGCAGGAGTCATGGAACATGCAGGTCACTAATAAATTGCATGCCATATTTCCATACATCACTACATTAACAGTTTTACCGATACGAAGTGCTGATGTTCGTCTGACTCGCCTTCGTATCAGACACACACAAATATTTGTTCTCAAACGAATTAAATCCATGGTGCGAAACATGTGATGAACCTTATACAATACATCATATTTTAATTTCATGTCATGATTTTAACTATTTACGTTTACATTTTTTTAAAACAGATATTTTAACATTATTTGATTTACTGGGAGAACCTCCAAATAGAAATCTATTTGTCTTCTTAAAAGCAATAGGTTTTCTCCATTTTATTTAAATTGTATATTCTAATTAACAGTTTTAAAATCTGAATTTTATATACACACTATATACACTGTTCTTTGTATTTTAATGATTTTAATGTTGCTTGGGTTTTCCTTATTTTAATTTAAAAAAAAATCAAAGTTTGGCACAGTTTGTCTTTTTTGGACCTTGCGCCAGAAAACCCAACCAACCAACCATTAACTAATGAATTCATTAAAGGCCACCTTTACAGCATTGTTGTAATGATTTTTTTATTAAAAATTATGCAAACTAAGAGAAAATGCATAAACTCAGGAATTCAGGTCTGAGAATTTTGGAAAATAATGAAGCGTCATTTCCGAATCCTGCATTTTCCAACAGACTTTAGTGCAGTGTGTATTGTACGACTATCACGGAATAAGCTTGCAATAGATTTACTGACTAATTATTTTAAAATTTAACTTTTCAACTATTCAATTTCAAAAAAATTTAATTTTTGAAAAGAAAACTTTTTAATATTATATGTATATATAAATAAGATAAAACATGAAGAAAATGGAAATCAGAAATATAAAATTGGAAAGATACTAAAATATATGATGTAAAAGACAAGAAGAAGGCATAGGGACCACGTCTTCACCAGGAGGGAGATGGCCAGATATGCAAAATGAACACTCTTTTCTGACATGCTCGAAGGACAAATGTCTAAAAATCTTCGAGCAATTCTCCCGAAGAGTGTTCGTATTAATAGAACTTAGTTAATAAAATTAAAAAATTTTATTAATAATGATTACGGTCATATTATTACATGTGATTTAAACATTGTCAATGACCCTAAATTAAAAGAAATATTAAGTAAAGGGACTAAATATAGACCAGTTTTTCAACAAAATAGATTTAAAATAATTAAAGTAATTTTACATAATATTGATTCATTTATCTTTAAAATTTCAAATTTTTATAATGTACCTATTGAATTTTTTACAGTCTGGAAGTCTTTTTTAATAAAATTAAGGAATTTATTTTTGTCAATAATTTAACATTTCCTGGTATTAAGCTTGGTCCATTAAAACCAGCCATAAATAATCTAAAAGATAACTTCATCATTACGCCAGTAGATAAAGCCTCTAATAATTACGCATTTTTTGTAAGGAATTTTATTTAGATTTAATTGATAATGAAACATTAAATTCCAGCACATATAAACGTTTAAACTCCACTGTTAATGTTATTAATAATAAATCCTTGGGCTTTAAAAACTTTTAAATATTAGCAACTATAAATTAGAGTTTCCTTATTTAACAGTCATTCCTAAATTTCACAAAATTCCTATCAAGTTTAGATTTATCACCTGTGGTACTAAATCATACATGAATAAACCTGGAATCATTTTTGCTAAATATCTTAATATTATGTTAGACAATATTGTTAAATCAGAAGCCACTTGGATCATTAATAATAATAAACCTATTTTGGATTTTTTATCAAAAAATTATATTCATTGCATTAATTCTTTTGAATTTAAAGACCTTTTTACTAGTATTCCCATAGATAAATTAAACGATGTACTACTATTTTATTATCAGGACTATAGAAG
>CM075851.1:60970483-61032213 GCA_037975125.1 Latrodectus hesperus | reverse complement strand
AAATTCTTACAACTTTCCCTATAATCATACCGTTTGCTGCATTCCTCTATCGATCTTTGTTTTCGAGATATTTAATTTTGAAATTAGGGAGTCCTTTTCTGGACTCCCTAATTGGACCCTGTATTTCCAATAAAATTAATAACTATCTCAAAATTCATAATGTATACCTATCAAAAATGCGTAAAATTTTATATTGTCTCATGTTGCATAGGCTTTATTATAATTATAAAAATATATTTAGATCGATACCGATCCTTAATTATGCACTTTATTCAATTAAACAAAAGCAGAAACACAATAAAGTTATTACTTAGCTGTTTTAATTTGTTAGTATAGATTAAATATTTGACTTCCTATGATAACTGAATTTAAAAAATACAGGAATAAAGTCTAAGATAACAAATAATAGGTAAATAATTACTTACAAAACAACACCTTGTGCATTTATATCTTATAAATCTATGCTTTACTATGCGAGAAAGCGTTTGATCTTAGCATGATGTGATCAAATATTATTAAGAAGATAACAGATTCAGAAAAACATAGCTGTCATCTAAGGACCAATATTGATATTTGAACTTTTACCAGTTTTTGATTACTCATGAATTTAGTCTACAAAAATCTACAACAACTGTTTAAAATTTTTTATGGGTTCTTTAAATAATCACCTCAGTCTTCCCATTATCTCCATTAAAAAAATAACAGTGTAGACAAAATAAAAGGTTGTGCGAATTGTTTACCATAGATACACCGAATGAGCCCCGTAGATTCAATTCTGAGCTTTAAACTCAGTTTACAGAATGCGTAAAAAAATTATTAATCACCGATAAAATGCCAAATAAAGATAACCATCCCCCACAGGATGCTTCACAGGATAGCAGTTCAATAGATGGATTTATCATTTATGTTTTCAGAACTTCTTTCTTGGTCTATTGCGACTTTATATGATACCTTACTGTGTGAAATAACATGAGGTTGAGAAAACACAAACTCTTGATGATTCCTTTGTATACCATAGCGACATTTTTATGATAAGAATACAAAATCAAGCAATTATCTATAAAATTTTTATTTAAAATTATAAATATTTTAAGTCTTTTTACAATTTTAAATCCTTTCCTGTTACACAAGGTTTGTGTTCTCCAAAACCGTGTCCAAATTTTAATTCATTGGAAATGCTTGTTCTATAAATAAATCATATTAAATCTTTCTTCTTTTGTTAACTAACAGCAGCTCCAAAGCATTTTTTAGTAATGAAATAAATATTTGTAAAAACTTCAAGTTACTCAGAAAGAAATTTTCTATGATTAAATTTAATTTATTTCTAATTATTCATAAAAACCAATATTATTTTTTAAATTATTCACTATTGTATTTCTTATGTCTATTAGTATTTCGATTTCTTTCAATGAAATAAAATTAAAGTTAAAATATTCTCCTTGTGTGTGTATAAGCGTATAATTAATTATTATAATTATTAAGCGTATAAATAATTAATACTTTTCAAACAGAACAGTTTAGCTTTATTAATGACTAGAAATTATATCGAATCTCACAAATATTTTTCTGAATTACAAAAATTAAAATTTTATATTTTAATTTATAAATAATATAATTATATTTTTTTCAGTATTTACCACGAATATTATCTATCTTTATCATATATCGAAGATTTGTAAAGCATCAAAATTTACCTCTTTTAAAACATTTATTGATACATTCAATGAAATAATTTTCATCTAAATTATTGACAATTATTTTTAAATGTAATCACTAAAAAGCTGATAATCATTCTTAAAAGAAAATTCATACAGTTCAAAATTTGTATAGTATTAACTCCATAATAGCAAATTCATAATTTGTTTTTCTTTGCTTGATCATAGTATTTCATCACTAATCACTCCAAACACTATTGTTTCTATTTTCATCAATAATACACATAATTTGGAAGTAATCAATTTACTTTTTTGCCAGTAATGGAAGATAGCATTTCACATCATTTTCAAATGATTAAGATTCACTCATTGGTTGGTCTTTAAGGTTCTCTTTTTACACACAAGGTTAATTTAACTTATTTAGAATTTTAAATGAGTCTCGAATCACTGCGCACATTCACACCCGAGGTGAGAATCGAACCCCCGACTGTGGAACCAAGGGCCAAAGCAAGAATCATTTATCTTCCAGTTAGTCTAAAATGGTAATAGATAGGAATGCCAATAAAAGCACAGAGATTATTATTTATTGCAATTCTTTCAAACACATGTAAAATTTGTTAAACTTGCATATTTTAAATCTACAAATTCCTCATTATTTAAATATTATTTAAAGTAAATTATTTAAGCCTTGTGTGAAATAAATTTATAAAATACTATATTACTCTTAAAGACACAAAAACTTAATATGTTTTAATGTAACTCTCTAATCATATTATAAATATCATTTAAACTTTTCTTCTTTAAATATTACTAAAATAGCTTTAAATCTTACCCTCTAAATCATTCTCTCTTTATATCAATAAACAATGTTTCTTAATTAAAGCACATCATTTCAAGAAAATGTTTCTTTTTTTCATGAAATGATGTGCTTTTATTAAGCCACTTTACAAATACATATGTAAAATATTTTTGTATAGAAACATGATAAAATAAAATGAAAACTTAATTAATAATCATAAAACAAAGCCTATAAATACAAAAAAATTAAAGTTTTTATATTGTTTCGCCTTTCTTAAATATAAAGAGTATATTAATATAAGAGTGTGTATATGTAACATCTTAGTGTATCATTATCTTTCAGAAAATATTCATTAAAAATTTCAAGATTTTTCATAGAAGTATCTATACGATAAGAATTTTCTAAATTTTTTAACCGTGTTTTTCCTTTTAATATGTAGTAAGTAGCTGTAAAATTGAAGATTTAAGAAGATTATAATTTGCCTTTATAAGACTTTGGTAATACTGTAAGGAATTAATTTACTTGAAAGTGCCTCTCATTTGAAAATTAAACTATTGAGTTAAAACTTGCCTTCAGCTTTTGCAAATATTAGCTGTAAAAATTATAAGTCAGTTTGAAATGTTTACTATAATTCCTTCCGTAAAGTACTTAGGATAAAGCAAACTACTTTTTAAACGAGTTAGTTACATAGTATCAAGTCCAGATTATTAAATTTACCTATTTTAATTTAAACCAATTATTTTTACTCCAGAAAACTATATTCAGTTTAATTAAAAATAATTTTTAAATAAGGTTTTTATGATATACATAACGAATCATTTAATTTAATCTTTTGTGTGAGAAATTTCAGAAACAAATAAAGTTACGTAAACATGCAAGATATTATATGTTAAATTAAAAATTTTCAGTAATATATCTACGTATCTAAGTTAAACTCATTTTAAAGTCTATATTTTAGAGTATTATTGTGAATATTTTGCAGTTTTGTAATGTATAGAAAAAAGAGGATTTTTTTAATTTAAAATTAATTAACTATAAATTTTACCTTCTATACATTTTCTTCTATTCTTTTACTACATTTACTTACCATAAGTATGTTTTTCATAATTCTTTTTTAAAGAAATATGAAAGCTTTTAAGCTAAATCTGTAATTAATAATTAATAAACATTTATCTGCGTCAAAAAGAAACTATTATCATTTAAGATTATGCTTTATTAATAATATTTAATCTGCCAATAATTGTAATATAATAAGATAAAATATAATTCACATTTACTTTTTGTCTTAGTAACAGATAAATACAAATGTTTATTACTGTTTCGAAATGCATCACTTTTTGAAAGCAACAACAGGTATGAAGCCAAAAAGGATTCCTTGGTATTCAAACAGAATAACATTAGACACTTACTGTTCGACTATCATTATACTGTCTTCGAGGCATTGATTTTTCGAATATTCTACTAATTTATTAAATCTTTATAAATTAAATGTACTTAGTTTATAGTTAGGTAGTTTTCCAAAATACTACCCTATCTTCAAGGCCTCCCTAATGCTTTGTTTCAACAGGATAATGCACGACCGCATGTTGTCCGTACTGTACTGAACTTCCTTGATACAGAACAGGTTCGACTGTTACCCTGGCCAGCACGTTCTCCTGATCTGTCACCAATTGAGAACGTGAGGTCAATGGTTGCCGAGCGATTGGCACGCCATCACTCATCATCCACTACTGTCGATGAACCGTGGCATAGCGTTGAAGCTGCATGGACTGAGATCCCCGTACATGCCATACAATCTCTGTTTGACTCCATGCCTAGGCGGATAAATGCTGTTATTGCAGCCAGAGGTGGCTGCTCTGGGTACTGATTTCTCAAGATCTATTCATCCTAATTTCCTGTAAATCTAATCACTTGTTCTTTCCATTATAATGTATGTGTCCAATAAATATCGTTCTGTTATTTGCATTCCTTCTTGGTGCACCAATTTTAATGGCCAGTAGTGTATTTACAAGTGTAATCAGACATCGACCTCTTAATTTTCTTCATATACTCTGTATCTCAAGAAATAATAATTTGAATCACCACCAAAAATGGTTTTATAACCAATAGAAAACCATTTTTTTTTATGTAAAAATCATTTCATTTTGATGTTTTTGTCATCTCTTCAAAAGTTCTACACATATCGTAGTTGAGAATTATTTATTTTTGTGTTTATATAAATATTTAAATAGAATAAATTATTGAGAAAATTTTCCACAAACATATAGATATTTAAAATTATTTTAAATTAATTAATTTTAATAAACATTAACCCACCTATAAACAATATTTTGGCATTAGTTTAAAGGATTCTAAAGATATCAATTTTAATTAAAGAACATTGATATTTAAATGTTATGTGTATAACGTTCTTATTTCCAATAAGTGAACATGATAAATGAAACCAAAATGTATGCATTAAAATATCTTTTGCTCATTCTAGAAGCCATATATCAAGAAAATCTTAATTCATAATTTATTTTGTTTAAATTAAGAAATGAATATTTTATTTAATAATGAATTTAATGTTACTTAATTTTTTAATGCACCGAGCTACGTTATAATATTAATTTCTGCCTTCAAACTAAATAATTGGTTGCATTAATTTAAGTAAATCTAAACCACACACCACCCAAAATGTAGCAACACAAAGAAAGAGCACAGCAAATTTTATTTGACAAATAACTCGTTATGTAGAGATCAAATTGAAATTAAAACCTCTTGTAAAGTGTAAATATTGACAAACTCAGTCACTAATGTAACCGTAATTGAAAGTTACCATGGGTGCAATGGTCTATAGAAAATTTCCTCGCCCTTCAGATCAATGTCAAAATTGAGGGAGGGGATCCTCTGGTGCTGCCATCTATTGGAAGAGCTTAGAGCAAAGTCGTACTTTCACCTTCCTGGTGCTCTGGTTAAAAGAAAAACGCACCGTACTGACTTAAATTTGGATAGCCCATGGCATAGCAAATTTGGTTAGTACAAGTGTCATAAGTAACAACTTCAACAACAATTGATAGCTATAACATCCGTCATACGTCTCGGAAAAGAATTAAAGAGGCTTTGAATATATCTTAGAGGTACAGAAATTCATAATACTTAGACACATTCCCAAAGATCTATTGGAGCAGCGAGTGGTATCCAATTCATACGATTCATTACAGCCATTCATACGACTTCCAAATATCCAAAGGTCTATTGAAGCAGCAGCTGTTTTCAAACATAGACCAAATGTTTTCGATTGCTGATAGATAGAAAGGACAAATAGGAAAAGCACATAGTTCAATCTTATAAGTAAAGAACTCTTGAATATTGTTTGACGCGTGCTATCACGCATTTTAGTGCTGGAATATAGATGGTGATGAATGCTGAAGTCATATGAGAACCATGGATTTCAACCCCTCCAATATGTAGCGTTTTTCAATGTATATGATATGTACTACAGGGACTATGGTATGAATGCCAACTTCAATTCAAACCATGATATCAGGTGCAAGACCATTGTGGTAATGCGTAGCACAGTTCAATAATCTCTCACCATAGTGTCTCTAGATTCGAATCCGATCATCGTGATGCAAAAGGAGAAGCAGATATGGTGTCACTTTAAAGCTGTAAAGTCAATTTCAGAGAACAGAATTTTAAAGATCAATTAAAACAAAATCTTCCACGTGTTCTACAGTAAAGTGATGTATCTTGTTAATAGCTGATTGAGATGAAACATTATTCTTCAGTAGCCAAGACAGTTTCTTTTAGAAACAAAAAAGAATATTTTAAGCCAATTGGCTTAGTTTTCTCTTTATCCAAATGGCTTAAATTTCAAAGCAACACTGATCCATCTTAAATGGTTATTTTCCTTTCTGAAATAGATCAAAGCAGATTGATCTATTTGCATAATGTTCAGTGACGTGTTATCCATTTCCACTTATAAAAGAAATGTAGCTAGTGAGTTGCTAAACATTCAGTATAGAAATATTTGATTTTAGAGTTTCTTGTTACTAATTCAGATAAAAGGCTACTATTGCGTTGTTGGTTATGGCGTCATTCTCATTATTTGTAGTAAGTTCAAATCCCAGCTTAAACAAAGATCCACGATGTTCATTAAAGGCATTTGGGGCATGTTTAATAGGTTTGCAATATCCTTTAAGTGAAATGATAGCTCTGTGGTCTTAGTGCCTGCTTATTATTATTAAAACTCCCTCCCGGCTGCTTCCACCTAACTGATAGAACCTAAATCAAGTCTTGGCACAAGAAAGCGTGCCGGTACAAAAACAAAAATTTAAGATGACATTAAATGTGTTTTAGTATGTGGTAAGGAGAATAAAATTAAGCCAAAAGAATCCCATATCCCCAGAGAGAACTTTAGAGGGCTATAAAAAAACCAACATACTCCCCTGGCCTAAATCCAAGAGTGCTTGGGATATTCCCAAATACTAAACACTTTTGATTCACAGAGAAATAGTTTTTTCCTGGTTTAGGTTTGGATAGTTTATTTTTGAGACTTACATTATTTTAATTCATTTTTGAGTAAAAAATATTTAATAATTTATAACATTCATGCAAAACAGATGTCCAACATTTTTGTATTAATCAGCATCAATCATTCATTATTATACTCTTAAGTTTTACTACTCTTAAGTTTTAATATTATTAAGGTAATTACTTTTTTCCAAAATTTTGATACAAACAATATCGAAATTTAAGCATAAGGATTATTTAAGTTGCAATAGCAATGCTTCATTTAGTTCCATTTTGTAATTATTTTGCTAACAAATTTACAGTTATTGAAATACAAAATCTGTATATAATTTTTCAATAGTGTATATCAAAAATGAATAAAGTATGTAACCAAATATTTTCGTATTTTTAAAAATAACTAAATAGATAAACTTGTTCATTTTTATATGATATTACGCGACGCTGTAAATATTTAAATGAAATCTGCAAAACAATTTCTGCCACAGGTGCCATATAATCTAGGATTTCAAATTCTGAGTTTTTTTTTTTTTTTCTGGCGATGAAGAAATGTTGCCAAGATGAGGTATCGTGACGTGCGCGATGACGTAAATACTAGGGTTATCAAAATAGAATTTTCTGCATAATTCTTATAGGTCTCTATATGTATGACGTAATAAAAACGAGGTTTGCCAGATACATAAGAAAATCCGCCAAAAAATAGCCAAACTCAGAATTTAGCGTCCTGGATTATAAGGCACCTGTTCCCAATTTCTTAAGAAATTTTAAGAAAATAACTTAGAAAATTACTTGAAAAAAATGTGTAAAGGAATCTTGGGTATAAATGACAGTAAAAGCAAATAATAGTAATTCATCCTTTTCAATCTGAAAAAGATTTCCAGTATAATCCTATTTAATTATAAATGGATGAAACTGATCATTCTTGTTGACATTTTTCTAACAAAGACTTCAATTAAGCTTTGTTTCAATCGAAAGAATCAAAACAATGCAGAGAAATAATCTCCGATAAAAAAGATCTTTCTCTTCCTTGTTCCATATTGTTTTATTCCTCTTTCTAAGGATTTCACTTCAGATTTTGATGTTTTAGAAAATCAAGTACCAATTCATTTGAGCTGATATAACACAAATCTATATCCAAATAAAAAGATTATTGGACACATAGTTACTGCAGATATCGAATTGATACTTGGAAATAAATTCGGAAATATTTATTGACATTACTTCAGCGAAGGTACAAATTAAATCGAAAAAATATTTTTTATTGAATTCTCATTGAAATTCCGACTGTCTTCACTGAATCACAATAATTAAACTTATAAAATGAAAGGAAGCTAATTAAGTTTCAAAAAAATTGTATCTTGTAATTTCTAGAAGGATTAAAATAAGTTAAAATCTCTCTTTTTCACATAATTTAAAAATGTTATGTCCCTCATTTTGGTGTTTTTTTATTTCTGTCGCTAATAAAAATAAAGAATATTTATTTAATTACAATAATCAGTTCAAGCAATAAGTTTGTTTTCAGTGTAATATTTACGATGCTTCTGCTTTTAAAGATGCCTTCACTTTATCATTTAACTGAAAAATAGTGCTTTTGTACTAGGTTTATATGATCACTATTTTATATAATTGTGGTGAATATATTTAACTGGCATATCTACACTCTGACAAATGACAAGAAAATGCAAAAAACTATTGGAACGAAGTACATCACTTCTAATTTTACTTGCAAACTAAAGGCAATCCTGGAGTCTCTACGAATGTATATTTCCCTGAGTAATAAAAGCTAGTGGGCTCGTCATTTTCTACGACTCTAGGCCTGTCCTGGAAGTGATGGGAAATGGAGGCACCAGGCTCACACAGGATATCCATCATCATTTAGAGGAAATTTTCCACCTGGGAAAAAGCTGTATTTTCCAGTGGATACCTGCACATGTTGTCATTGAGGAGATTGAGGAAGCAGATAGGCTTGCAAAGGAGGCGAGAGACCTTAACTCGGTAACTACCAACAACGTAACTTTAGGAGACGCTAATGCAATCGCAAGATACAAACTGAAAGAAAAATACATCAAAATGGAACATCAATAATGTTATCAACGCTGACAGGATTATTACCAGGACTAGTTCCAGATTTAGAACCAAACACTTCTATGGAATGACTATAAATACAGACAAGCACCAGATCTTACAAATCATGTATGAACAGCCCTGAGGAGGAGCTCACCCCGGAACATATTTTTAACTGTATAAGAAGTTTACAGGCTATTAACGAATTTCCCTTTCAGGGAAATATCGATAATGATAAAATTGTACACATTGCCAAGGCCGTGATTTTGGCACTTGGAGTGATTCAACTTTAAATGGAATTGACAAAAACCATATATTTAACTTGCTAAATATTTACCATAAATTCAATTCTACTAATTAAGTCTTTTAAAATGTGCAATTTTATATATATATATATATACAAGCTGGCCCAGCCACGCGTTGCAGTGGCTGAGTTTTTATAATACATTGAATCAATTTTTTACTAATTCTTGGGTACAATCAAATTAATATTTTCTAAAAAAATTTAAAATAGGTTCATTCATATGAGATTAAAAATAAAACGTTTCGCAAAAATTTAAAAGTAATAGGTAAAGTATCGAAATTTTGAAATTAAGCACAAATCAACATATACTTTCTGAATTTACATTTTATTCATCTTTAAATTAGATAAAAATGTTCTACTGAATAAATTAATAATTATCAAATTATAAAATAAAAATAAAAATAATAAAAGGCTGTCAAGAAATACTTACATGTTTTGGAGGTGATATGAAAATTAGTAGAGAAAAACAGCAATAAATAAAATTTTATTTTACTATTTATAATATTAAAAATATTCAAACTGAACACGCACAATAATAACACAATACAAAGTATAATTATGAAAGTGATTCACAAAAAATTGTTATAGTATGATTATACATAATGAAAATATATGTATCATGAAAATATATGAAAATATGTGTACATCATGAAAATATAATAATAAAAATATATGTAAATTCTATATTTAACCACGCGATTGCGCGCGCACGTTAATTTTCTCGAAGATGTATAATCTAGAAAAATAAACACGTCGCCATCTGCCGAATACCTGTGCAACTTAGATGCTAAACCGCCATCTATTAGGAACTTACAGAACTAAACAATAAATAAACATTAATGTCATATAATAAATATTGAGAATAATAACTAAGAGATAAAAACTATTCTATCTTTTAAGTTGGACTATATTATAAATGGTTACAAAATTTTATCAAAATCCGCTCAGTAGTTTCGGAGTTTATCGGGAACATACATCGTGACACGAAATTTTTATAAATATATATATATATATATATATATATATATATATATATATATATATATATATATATATATATATATATATATATATATATATATATATATATATATATATATATATATATATATATATATATATATATATATATATTTATATATATATAAATATAAATAGTAATGTATTTTTAGTAAGTATTCTAATATGATTTATTTCATTTGAAAACCCAACTATTAGCATATGCCTTAACTGGAAAAGGAAAAAGGCAGAACTTTTTCAAATTTAAATTACAATAAATATAAAATATTAAAAAATTCAATTGTGTTTTATTTTAAACAAAATATTTGATTTCAAATATTTTGTTGAATATTTTAAATATTTATTTTATATATACAAATATTATTTTAAATATACAAAATTTTAAATATTTTGTGATTTTAAACAAAATATTAAAAATTTAAATTCTTTCATGAGAATTCTAGTAAAAAATGATTTAAGTAATGAAATATCAAATCAACTAACAATAAAAGATTTAATTCTAGTAATATCAATGAAAATTATTTCCCATGACCAAATTTCTTTTGCAGAGATTTTTATCAGTAAACGAAAACAGACATTAATATTGCTATTATTCGAATAGTATAAAATTATTCTAATTCAAATAGTTTTATAGTTTTTTTTTTCAAAATTAAATTCAGAAGCATGTTTTGCTTTTTTTAAATTACGATAAATATGTATTTTAAATAAGGAACAAAAGTTTCAGAGAAAACTATTGCCGTTAATACTTTAATCTTTTTTTTTTCATCGTTTAGGGAGTCAACAAAAACATTTAGCTGGTAACAAAGCGAAACATTTATTACATGTTTTTTTTTTTTTTTTTATCTCGGGAAAGTTTTATTTATTTTTAGAGCGCCATCTAGCGTTCACTGTAAGAGTTGAAGATTTGTCACATAATTTAATAAGTAATAAATGTGAAAAACTTTCACTAAAGATTTTTTTTTTGACTGTTTATTACGATTTTTGTTTCAACATTAAAAATACAAAATATTTATTTGCTTAAACTTCCCACACTATAAAGAACTTTTATAATTGAGAGTAAATACTGAAAAAAATATTATATATTTTAATAATATCTTGAACAATTCATGTTTATTTTTGGACTGAAACAATTTTCACGTGACTATCTTTATTAATCAAAAACTATTTTACACCTTGATAACAGATATCCATATGCTCCTGAATATAGGAATTCTACAAATGCATTATACAAAATTTATCAAAATAAATGACACTCATAAAATTTCTTCAGATACTAACCATTCAATCAAGCATTAATAAAAATTACACGTTTAATAAATAAATATATGAAATCTGCTGATATATTTTAATTAGTACCATTATTCTTAGTAATCGAGAGTTTAAATTTTAATTTCTCTCATGTTTTATAAAATAAAATATAAAATTATTTATTTTACTATAGCTAATGTATTTTATATTTTGTGTATGAAATACTTTTAAGTTATAACGTTAATAAAAATATATTTTAAATCAAAATTTAAGTAAGCAAAAACATTCGAAAATCATATGATTCTTAATTAAAGTAAGATGTGGAAGAAGCCAGAGCTTCTCTACATAGTTATATTTAACGACTTGTAGATTAAATCTCACCAACCATACTAAGGTGATACCAGAGCTACCACTCAAAATGAAACCAGAGCTTTCTTTTTGAGAAAGCACAATGCTAAGAAAATTTACAAATGAGATTGATTTCTAATCCTATCAGTCTGTTATTGCCTCGATTAATTGAGTTCACTAACACATTTAGTTTAAAAGTATAACTCTAGTAACAGTAGAACAGAAAATGATATCAAGAAGCAAAATCTCTCTGTTTACCAAAAATAACGCTATTTTTAAAAAAAATTCTTAAAAAAAATTCATTCTTTCTTTTAAAAAAATCATAATCTATGAAAAATTATTCTTTCTGAAAATAAAGGCTATCATTCTTTAAAAAAAAAGTTAGGCAGTAATGTTTGATTTCAGTGCTTTGACAATTACAAAACATTAAATCAGTAAGTGTAAGTTTAAGTCATCACCATGTTTTAATAAGAAAAAAATGAAGTTTGAGAAAGCAGTTGTTAGACTTTTTCTCACTTTAAAAGACGCTACATTGAAATTTTTTATCAAAAATTTAAGGAATAGCGTTTGTGATACTAAAGGTGAACAACACCCGATATACGTCTCAAGCTTAATTTTCTCATGGATTTTCATGAAACTTTTTGTGTAAATAATACTCGTGTAAGTACAAAATATACTGACCTAAATTGAAACGATCTTTAAGAGCTTATTTAAAATACTTAAAGTTTGATGTTTAGTTGCTGACGGGAAGCCTGAAACGTATTGAAAAATTCTAAATCATGGAATATACACAAATAAAATCCTCATTCAGTTTGCTCACTGAAATTTTGTTGGGGGTTGAATTGACAACGTCAACATGGAATGGAGTGAAACTAATATCGCTCTCAGACAAACTTTAAGAAACACTAAACTTCATTTCGAAATTTCGATGACAACATTTGTAATTAATTTAAAATATAGTTAACACTGGTTTGAACACCCTGAAAAATTGCTTGTATCGCAATGTAATTAACTTAAGAGATATAACATTCTACTCCGAAATTTTTCTCGCTTCAAGATTAAGGCGTATAATTCTTTTTTCCTTTTAAAATTGTCCTCTACGACTTACTATTCGGAGTTATTCGGAGAAATACTTAATTCATTAAATCTTCCCTTGTAATCATATTTCCATTTAATTAAAAAAAAAGAAAATTGACTATATTTTTCGATTTTTTAAAAAGCGCTGCTTTAGCTCTTTTCAGCAAATGCATTTTCACTTTCCTTACTGCTTTACTGATTGAAAAAGGATCAAAATGTGGATGGAAAATGTTTGACATCAATCGATTTGATGTTTTGAATTGTAATTTGATGTTTTCATGCTTATAAACAGAAACTATAAATTCTTCTTTCAAGAAAGAGGCTTCTCACTAGCAATAATTTTAAAAAAACCAATTGCAAAATTATGAAATGAATAAGACAGTTTGAATTCAGAAATGTGTTAACAAACAATATATTTGTTAACAATCTATATACACCCGACTTTTTACATGAGCTTTTATTTACATACCTTACTATAAAGGAAATGATTGAAAATTAAGAGCTGTTTCAATTTATATTTTAAATAAGATTTTAAACTATAAAAATATTTTACTATACCCTATAGATAGAAATATTTTATGTAGTCTGCAGATAAAACTGTTCATCATGAAAAAGGTATTCATAAATTTTAAATATTCCTTAATATTTCATAAATGTACAGTGGCTACCTTAATAGTATATTTTCTGAGTAGTTAGTTGTTATTAGTAGTATAAAACAATGAATTAAAGAATTTTATAGTGTCATAATGTTAAATATGGTTTTCAAAAAAATTAGAAAGAAAATTTAATACTACAGCAAATTAGGATAATAGAGAAGTGTAACAATTATAGTGCAATTCTACAAATAAATAACGTTAATAAGTTTCGTAACATGTTTGCAAAGAAAAAAAATTTATTAATAATTTTCAATAGTAAAATAAATAAATCATATTAATAGAACTTCTTAAAAAGAAATCAAAAATTCTCATTGCGTTCATCATCTTTACAAACACCATAAATATATTTTATTATCACACAGAACCAATTGTTATCAGTGGAAAAGATAAATAAATCCAATTCCAGTACATAAATCAAGAAAAACCTTAAAGGACATTATTAATTAATCATACAGCACTATTTTTCTTTGAAAATATGAAATTTAATTTATATCAACAAATTTCTATTTAAATATATTGCATTTCATAATGTTAAGAAGTCACCAGAGAAATCAGAACAGAATTTTCTTATTTATACGAACATATTTTTAAGGATCAATTGATATTTCTTTCTTTGCGTGGGAAGATAGAATTATGATATATTTTAGCATTTCTGGGAGAAATAAAACCCAATTATT
This sequence comes from Latrodectus hesperus, assembly GCA_037975125.1. NCBI lineage: Eukaryota > Metazoa > Arthropoda > Arachnida > Araneae > Theridiidae > Latrodectus > Latrodectus hesperus. The sequence goes on along the minus strand of CM075851.1, from coordinate 61,017,853 downwards.
TTCAAACAGAAGGGAGAAACAAATCCAAGCCTCTCGCAAGCACTTGACAGAAAACATAAGTCAAAATAAACATTACATGCAAATTTTATTTCCTATTATTTATATAATAAATAATACTTATATTTTTCTTAGTTCACATGAGAATTTTCTTAATAATAATGCTTCATTTATTATTATATATATTTACTTTATAGCCAGTTTTAAAAATGAATTTTGTCATTTATTTCAAATTTAAATTTGTGTGCTAATTCTAAAAAATATTATATTGCAACTATATTTAACTTATGCCGACCGATGGCTGAGTGGTTAGCGTTCCTGATTCCTGAGCTGTGGGTCCCGGGTTCGAATCCCGGTTCGGGTATGGATGTTACTATCTCTCTGTGTTTCTCTGTCCTTTCTTGTGTGTTGATGTATGAATGTGCCCCCCTATAAACGGGTCTGTGGTGGTATGACGCGGGTAATGCTACTCGCCTCCGTGACTTGGTTCACAGGTGCCCGCTGGGTAACGACAAATGAGTAGCAGTTTCCGGCCTTGTTGTGGCGAAGGGTTAGTCGCCCAAGTGCCCGCCGTTATTAAAAAAAAATATTTAACTTATTTACATTATTGTTAACAATGTTATTACTGCAAGAACATTTTTTATTATAATTCTTTTATAATATTGTTTTTCCATGAAACATCAAAATTAACTATGAATTTTGTCTCAATTTTGAAAAAATATTTACTGAATAAATCAATCTTAAAACGTTCCCAATTCTGTGTTTCAGTATTCCAAAATATAAATGTTTCTTGGCGTGTATATCTTTGTTTGCAAGTATTTTTTTTTCAAAAGACATGCTTTGTTGTTGGTCTTATGTTGTATTCCCTAAAGTTATTGGAATTTTCATCAAAATTTCTTATTTCTACAATTTTTTTCCACAGTGTCAATGATATTACGAAAGTTTTGAGTTGTATTTGCTTTTGGAAAATGAATTTACTCCTTAGTTTTTTTCTATTTTACTTCCCATAACAATTTTCTGTACTTATATGAACATTCCTTAAGTCATTTATGCATGAGAATCTCCACAAAAAAATAAGCTCGCAAACAAAAATTATTATTTTTTTACCAATCATAAGTACATTTGCTTACAATTAAAATAGAAACATGCTGTTGTTGTTGCATACCCCCTTTGACCAGCAGCATTAAACCAGGTCCATAACATTGAACACCCTCAAAAAATAAATAGAAACATAATATTATCAACTCCTATACAATGCTGCTAATTTCCTCTGAAGACTCTGGAAAACTGATATTATAAAAGAGCTATTAATGTTTTTTTTCTTTTTAATGAGTTCATTGGTTCAAAATAAAAATTCCCAATTAGTATGCAAGTGCTTACATATATAGCAAAAAGTGAAATTAAGAAGCTATCAGTATTGATAGTTTTTAGACTACAATAATAAATACAATTTCAGAGCAAATCACTAACGCCTGAATTTCAATTTAATTTACTCCAAAGATTGAAGACGATTTAAAAATTTTAAATAGCCTTTGGGATATTCCAAAGAAATTTCGAAATATGTGCTGCAGAAGTTTCTCAAAACGTATTTATTATGTTGCCAATTTTAGGACATCATCAAATAGATGATTTTTTTCGCTTTATATTGCCATAAATTAAATGTGCTAACTTTAATTCTTCCGGTTTCAACAAGACTTGAGAAAAGGTAGCCATTATAAGAAAAATAAAAGCATTTACAATAAATTTAATGTGAATAAATAATGAAAAAATAATCTTAGAATTATTTGATGGTTTAATAATAAAATATAAGCAATTAAAATGAGTTAAACATAAGCAACCGAACCTATTTCATTTAGGAAATTTCCTCAAGCCATGTAATTTAATGCAAATTAGCTATTGCAAAAAATGTATTTTTGAATGTCTTTCATTCTACAGAAAATTTATCCGTCTGTTTATAATGAGAGATATATTTTTTCACTTTTTAATTTATTTGGTGATTTATCATTTTAGTTCTTGAGTATTATTCCAATGATCATTTTCACCCTACTAATAGATATTGTTCCAAATATTGCAACTTTTAATCATTTTTTTTTTCAAAATGTAATGGAAAAACCTAGCAGTTAATTTATGTTTTCATTAAAATATACTGATAAAAACTTTTAATTTTTATTCATATTCTAATTTTTTCATCAGCATGGTTATAGAAAACGTAGCTATAAATTTAAAATTTCCATGAGATAAAATTAAAAACTATAAAATATGAGTTTATAAAATAGCTCAGATTGTGAGAACATTAAGCTGTAACATTTGGCATTATATCGCAATATTTGGCGACATTCACTGAAATGGTTTACGAGATATTAAATACCATTATTTATGTGTTATCTAGTCGACCGTCTCTGAAATATATGGTAGTTACTTATTGAACTTTTATTTATTATTCCTGTTTGCTTATATAAATTTTTTATAGAGAAAACTTACATATTTGTAAATTTTCAAGTAAATTGATATTCACCTAAATCGAAATTTTTTGAATAGTTGATTAGTTTTTTCCTGTTGAAGAAATGATTTGATTTAAATACAAGTTTACGTTTTGTTAAATAATAATGACATTAAAGTTGTATGTGATGATAGAGACATGAACATGACAATAATAAAATCATATAGCAACTTTTTTTTACATATTTATCTTATTTGAAGTGCACCAAATGCAATTCCTGCAGGCCTTTCCCAATCACACATTGACCTGCAAAGGCTTAGGTAAGACTGTCCCTTTTCACAATCCTCTTCTTATTCATGAGTTTTTGAAGATTCATGGGCTCGTGGACTTGTTGTAGCCTGGGCTAGATCAGGAGGAATAAGACAACAACATCATCTACTACTCTAGTCTAACTCCTTATGTTGCATATACATGCAAGTAAATATTCAGAAAAATATTTGTTCTGTTTACAACCTCCAAAAATTCACGTATTTTCGGATTCCTGGTAACAAAACTAAATGATTTTCTTTCTGAATTTTCCTAAATAATTAACTTTCAACTAAAAGTTATCTTGTGACGCACAATAGGTTATGAACTAAATTTTGAGAAATATCACCATAAAGTTAAGTAAAGAATAATAAGTGAGATTTCAAGTTTCAAGATAGGTGAGATATTGAGCTTCAATTGGTCTACGGGTTAAGTTAACCTTATTATTCAAGAATTAACATATGGTTAAATTAACTTCATAACCATGGTTCAAAATTATGCACCATTTAACTAAAACCCAAAATCTTGTATCCTTCTTCCATGACTTTTACACGCGAGGTATATAAATTTAATAACATTGTTATAATCTTTCCCCACCACATCATATTGGTGAATGAATATGGAACTTCTTGAATATCTGGCGTGAATAAACCCTATCATGAAGATATATGATTGGATCAAGGAAAATCAAATAAATGAACTCCTTTAAAAATTGGACTTCCACAACTTTAAGAAATAGATATTAATACTCATTAATACTACTAAATGACTATAATATTTTACTTTAGTGTCAGAAAGGAAACTATATAACAACTGAGTAGTTTTTAGTTTTCTCATAAATTTCATCAATTTGATCTTCGGAAATCAATTATGCTAGATTTATGGTCAACGAAGTGATATGAGATGATTAAACGATTAAACGACATCCAATAAATTATAACAGATTCTTGATAGAAAATGTCAATCAAGATATTAATGTAAGATATAATTAATTTCATACCCCATTGCATCACCTGACACAAATGTATATTCTCCAAAATTATAAAAATTTAACAGAAAATGTTTAGGTTAATTATTTATTTTTTGTTGTATTAATATTAAGAAAAAATATATCCTCTGCGATAAATTTGTAACAATTTTATATCATTATAAATCAATTATATGCATTCATATTTATTTTCAATATTTTGTTCACCCTGAACATATAACGCTAATCTTCCATTTATTTATATGAAATTAAAAGATTATTAGTCTAAAGCTGATATAAAATACTTTATAAGAGTTTTACCCCCAATTCTGGTCAAATTATTGATTAATCTGCAAGTATATTACTGTGAAAACACATGCGTTCGTAAAATAAATATTTAACCAATTATTAATAAATTATAACATTATGAAATCAATAAAAGTGAACTAGCGCATTAAAAGTTATCAAAGTGTATAAATTTGCGTGAGCGTGTAAATTTGAAGACATCACACACACATGGTATTCCCTTTATGTATTATAATTTTTAGTGTATATTTCTATCCTATTAATAATTATAAGGATAATAAATTTAATCATGGATAATTAATATAATTTATTTTAGAATGAAGGAGAGGGGAAAGTAAAGTTTAAATTATGGATCAAAATTTAATACAAGTGTCCATATGTAAATAATTGAGGTTTTAATCTAACGACAAATCATCAAGGTGTCACAATACACAGCACCTATGAAAGACAACAGTTAATTAGTAAAGCTGTTAGATCAATTATTGCCGCTATAAGGATTGGCTTTAAATATTTAAGTTACTTTGAATTTGGCGTTATAGTTTTCATAAGAGGGATGAAATATACCATCAAGATAGTAATAAAATTTGAATTTTTATTTAATTCTATTTCACAAATGTACCATGAATACCGACTATCAAATAAAACATCGAATCTTTGACAGTAGAACAGCAAGCAAAAGATCTTGAGCAGGATCATTGATGGATTCTTAAGCAAAAACGAAGAATAATTCTACAAATTTTTGCAGATTTCAATCTTGGTGCATCAACAAATTTCAGAAAGTAAATTTTTAAGTGGACCTTTGTTGATATATGCTTCCGGAGTCAAAGATTTACACATTTACCATTAATGACTAAATGACCCAAAGCTTTGCACCTCTCTTAGAACCTCCAACACAGATTTTCGATGTTAGACAATCTGTTTCGTCAATAATTAGGCATTATCTAAGTTGATAAGTCTCTTCTCTAATTTTATAGAGTAGATGAAAAAATCTTATAAATGTATGGGATTCTATATGTTATTAGGAGACTAGTGGTGCAGCCCATGTTATGATATAAGGCATGTTCAACACACGTAATATGGAGCATATCTTAAAATTCGACTTTTTTTATTATATTGTTTAATTTGCCTTAGAAAAAATTTTTTTTAAAAAAGTAAACTGAAAATGAGGTTTTTTTAAATCTAATCTGTAAAATAAAACAAGTACAACTATAAATATTTGGAAAAAATCCGAAATCGCTTAGTAATAAAAGCTTTGTAAATTGAACTGAATTTCTTATTATTCAGAATGATAGAAATGAAAAAAATTATATCAAGCAATATTAAATTTTTTTTTTATAAATTTTCATTTTTTAGCTTGAAATATCGGTTGCTTAGTGCTAAAATCAATTCCCTTAATAAACAAATTCTTACAAGATTTTGAAATAAAAATTAAGGCAAAGATTTTATTTTTATTTATTACTGGGGCTCTCGTGAACTAAATTCATTTTGCATGATACGAAATGACTGGGCTACAATATATTTAATGCTTTAAAATTTTAACTGATAATCAATTAATATTAGGCTTTTAAGTATGCATTCAACTTAAACTATTACTTCGCCTTTAAGATCAAAGTCTTTTATGTCTAAAAAAATTCTAAGAAGAATAATTTTTCTTAAATAAATCAGACATTAAATATTTAAATTTCTGTGACATAAACATTATTTCATAAATATCAGCTAAATTTTGCCTACACTTCAGCATGTTATTTTGTTTTCTAGAAAAAATCGTCCTCGTTTGCATCAGTTTAATGAAAAATAGCTCTATAGTGCATTCAATAGTTATATTTGTGACAAAAAATTTATAATTATTTCAAGGATAGAAAAAAAATATCACTTTGTATCAAATCAAATAAAAATATCAAATTTCTGAAAAAAAATTTCCAGTAAAAAGACATTTTTTTTACTTCTCCCTATTGAAAGAAATTTATTTTCAAATTCACTTAATGGAAACAAAATGTTCTGAAACATTATTTTCTTCCCTATATCATGGCTTATTTTTATCTTCAAAAGTTAAAATGCAATTATAATAATACATATTCAAAATTTTGAAAACATTTTAACAATATTGTTAAGCTAAAATTCTAAGCAGCTTTTAATATACTCACATCACCATTTGTCTTTATTTCTATCTAAATTTAGGTAATAAAGAATATTCTACACTGAAAACTTCTAAAAGAAAATATAATTTTGCAAAGTCCCACTTCAAAATGAATCACTAAATTAAAAAGTGTGAAAAAAATATTGCTTTCTTATAATTTTTTTTCATAAAGTAAATTATCTTATTTATATTTACCAGACATTAGTGGATTATTTATTTAAAAAAAATTGACAAAATACAAATCAACAACAAAATGTAATTTCAAACTATATGAGTACTTCACGAACAAAGGTGGTTTACTCTCATTTGTAAATAAATCATCAAAAACGTCTTGACAATAAAAAAGTAGTCCTGATGACAGAAAAGTAATGAATTTTCCATTTAATGGACCGTTTTGAATTTTAACTACTTTGACGAGAAAGAGTTTATATGTTAAAACTTCACAATAGATTGCTACTAAAACAAGATAATGTTCAATGTAAATTTGTATTCATTAATATGCAACGTGTACTTCAACTTCATATTCCAACACAATATATATTAATTTATTTCACTGGGAAAAAATTTGCAGACAAATATTTCTTGGCATAATAAATCTCTTATCTTCTTTTTACCACTGTTTTCAATTGTTTAGTTGTTCTAAATTACTCCACCTACTCAAAATAGAATAACACAAAGGGTAAAAATTTACTTACGACTACCCTTGGATTTTTTGGCTGTTTTTGATGACAAAATAGGCGCCAAAGTGTGAATAATAAAACGGCAATCCTGTTGTTATTGTTGTTTCCAATACCCGTGATCAGCAAAGCTAGATCAGGTCCATGAGTCCATTCACCTTAAAAAAGTCAAGCACCAGAAGAGGATCCCGAATTAGGTCTTGCTTGGTAAGCGCCAAACAAGATAAAATGTGGTCAAGAGAGGCCTGCACCGAAGAAGACTTAGTGCAGATCTCGAAATGTTTGTTACCACCTACGAAAGTCATGGAAAGCAGATGGCCGCTAAGATAGCGTTCAAGTGCAGTTTGATCGCGTCCACTGCAGCCCCGAGCCAAGGAGCCACCAGGGCACCTCACCTCGTACCAAGGATGCACAGGTGGGACAACGGCAATCCTAAAACTACGTTAGTTAAAGACCTGAAAATTCTAGGATTACCAGAAATTAAAAAGGCAACATATAGTCAAACGTTTTGTCAAACCCACTTCTACAATGAATCCGCAAAAAGTATAAATATTCAGAAATTATTACATTATTAAGTGAGACACTGTTCATTCTTTTAAAAAAATGCTATCAAATTGCTTGGTAAAAAATGCTTAGCTTTATAAAATTCAAATGCAAAAACACAAATATCCGATGTAAGAAATCTGTTTTTTCATCTGTGTCATGTGACAGTTTATTGCAGATTTAGGTCTATGCTTTTGTATATAGATCAAAATAACCACATGTAAAACTTCATATTTTCCGCTACTAGATAAAATCTTCACAATTCCATGAATAAAAGTCATAAATCTTAAAAAATACATAAATAGAGTATAATTAAAAAAGAAAAATAGTTTTATAAAATATTTAAGAAGCGCCTCCATGGAAAAACCAAAAAGTTGATATAAGCATGATTTATCTAGCTGAAAGTTCAGTATCCGAGCAGTTTGTTTTGGTGAAAATAAGCAAAATTGTACTGTTTTGTAAATGAGAATTTGTTGAAAAGGTAATTCGAAAAATTTTAAAAGGATTCGGTAAGTAAATTTTTATTTTATTGTATTTAATCACATTTATTTTACTTTTCTTTTTTATCTTATTTACACTCAAAATAGTATGTTTCAGAAAAACGTTGTGATGTTCTATCTGTATGATAAAAATATTCCTTCGTAGAGATGAAATTGGTGATCGATTAATATATCAAAGCTGCTTCCATAAATCTATGTCAAATAGTATATCACTTAATTTATTCAGTTAATATGTGATCCTAGTTACTAACATAAAAGCAGATATATTAAACCCACTTTGGAACAGATGCCGTATAATCCAGAATGCTAAACTCTGAAATTTTTGGCAATGAAGAAATGTTGCCAAGATGACTTATTGTGACGTGCACGATGACGTACATACTAGGGTTCCCAAAATAGAATTTTCTGTTTAATTCTTATAGGTCTGTCTAGATTTCTAACACAATAAAAACCAGGTTGCCACATACAAATGAAAATCCGCCAAAAAATCACCAAATTTAGAATTTGGCATTCTGAATTATACGGCATCTGTACCCACAATTTCAAATTTCGCCAAAGCAATCCTGCCACTGAAATTAATTAGTAACTTTGTTAAAGGTAATTTTCTATCGAATAAATTTTCATTTCCTCACTAAATAGCAATAGCCTAGAGTGGGTGACAAATATAACTTGGTGAAAAATTACTGAATAAATGTATTTTCATTGCCCTAATAATAAGAATATGAAAACTTTGATAAAAATAACACTATTTAATTATTCATATCCCTCACTTCCTTTTAACAGTTGATAGATTATATAGTTTGTGTTAAAGCTTGTGAATTGTGCCTCCTCTTAATCTTTTGGAGACAATTTTAGCTTACTTTTATAGAATCAAAATGTAAGGCTATAATCACACTGAAGTGAAAACTAATAAAAGAGCTCTATTTTTTTTTAACTTTTCAAAAAGCACGTTAAAAATTGTACGCCAAGTTGAATATTTTCTAAGATGAACCAATAAGTCAAAACTTCCCTGCAGTTTATTTTAACCTTTTAGGGGGGATTATTGATTTCATCATCACATGAAATGCTTGAAAGAATTCAGTTTCTTATGTTGCAAATGGCTTATTATGTAAAATTAAGCTTAACAATGTAATATAAGTGAATAAATTGTATAAAATAAATTGTATTGTAAATGTCCAGAAAAATTTAAAATATCTATAATTTAAAGAAACTGCAGAAATAAATTCTGTTTACATGAAGTTTTAGAGAAATAATTGCTTATAAATCTATCGAAATTCATTAATTATATCGCTTATGTTTCAAAAAATATCAAAACAACAGCAAGATAAAGATCTGAATTCAATTTTAATGCTGTACTGAAAAATATTGAAAAATGAATGTATTACAACAACAATATGAATATCAAACATTTATTTTAAGTTTTGAACTTATAATTTTTGAATTCTAATAAATATTTTGAAATAGTCTCCATATATAAAAAACTAAGACTATTATTAAAAATAACGTGGTAATCGAATTCACAAATTTGCAGTTTTAAATTATGTTTCGACACATTTTTGCTTACTATTTAACTTTTAAAAAATATAGTTTTGGATTGCTAATGAAACTTTTAATTTTTAAAGCTATTATTTTAAATATAATAGTTCTTAAAAATTGATTTTCAAAAGCATTTTAAATTAAGCTTATAACATGGAATCTTGTAATTTTAAATTCGGCTTTTTATATTTAGTATGGTTTGATGGATTTTATTACAAATTTAAATTGTGCTTATCATAAAAAGTATTTTTTAGATCACAATAAAAACATACATTGTGAATACAAGTTAATAATCAAAATTAAAAATAGAATAATAAAATGATATAAAAATATAGCTGAATTTTGTTTATTTTGAAAATTTTAGATGTAGTTTTTACACAAATTAATATTTTTTATAGTCTTGTTTTCTTTTTTAAATCAATTTTAATTATTTTTATTTTCTAAATTTATTCCAAAGTAATATATAAATATCGATTATTTAAGATTTATCACAGGGGCTGATTATAACATAGATAAATAGACTATCGAACTCAGAATTCTACAACTTTTCAACTTTTTTACATTATTTTCTGTAGTTTCTTTGATTCTTCGAGTGTAAAGTAATATTTTTATTTCATTCTTAAATTTTTTGTTATATTTGTATGTTACTATAAATATATTTGTTACAGTTTATCTTAAATGTATACCTATATAGATTAACTAGTAAATTTTTACCTATTCATATCTTTTAATTGCCTGTATGAAATGTTGCACCGCATATTATTAAATGGTAAACCTTCTTCTTGCGAAGGACTTGATTCCATCCTTTGTCAAGGATATTTATAGTGGTTGGACGATCAGTCAAGGCATCTCTGCTTAAGCATTTCGTACGAAGCTCTAAATTCAAAATAACCTGTTAGGTCTCCCACTTTAAAAGTTTCTTCATGGAATGAAGGTGTGATTCTTTAGGATCAATAGATAGTGTGGCCCATCGAGTAAGGTCAAGGGCAACACATTCATATTCAATCTGACGAGCAGTTTTCTCATTATTGTGGCATTTTCTACGAACAGGGTCTTGTTGAAAAGTTCCTATGGTATGAAATTGCTTCCTGAACTAAAAGTGCAACACGATGAATTCCATAGTTGTTTGTCTTCCGTCTTGGGCACCTAAAAATTAGTATTAATTAAAAAGAATAAATAATTGAAATATTTAATTGCTTAGAAAATCAGAATTTTTATTAAAAAGAACACTGTGATGATAAACAAGAAATTTTTTTTCATCAAAATTTTAAATTTCGAAGGAAATTTCTGTTAAAAAAATAAAGAATTCTCAAAAATTAAAATTTTTTTAAAGTGAGTTGCTGTTTTCATCAATGATTGCGCTAACTAAGAAAACAGTCTAATTAAGGTTTGTGACGAATGATCTTTATTAAATTTGAACAATTTTTAAATGCCTACATTTAATCTTGTATAAGTTTATTAATTTCTTTTAAAACGTCTATAAGAACAACTAATTACTTCCAGAGAAATATAATCATGAATGAAAAAGAGTACATTAAAATAACATTCACGAATTCTTAAGAAATTTATTCAGAAATACTTTTAATAAGATTACTAAACTCTACAATATTTCATGAAATACTGTGAATAGAGTATTGAAGAAATTTACCATGAATAATGTTATATATTGAAAGAAATAATTATTCTTAGAAGAATGCATTTAGTAATATTAAACGAAATTCAAGAAAATGAGAGAACGACTATAAGAAATATCACTTGAAAATAGTAAACAAACTAAGAAATAGTTCAAATGTACAAATTTAAAATCACGTCTGAAAAATAACAAAGAAAAAAAACAATGGATAAAAAGAATAGAAAATTGTAAACTCCGAAAATAAAAGAGAAATTTTCATAACATTTTTTTAATTTTAAAAATCTAATGACATCTAATGAAATAATTTTTTAAAAATTTAATCTATTTGATTTATTCTCAATAAATTTTTAAAAATTAAAAAAAATATTATATTAATGGCAACTTTTAATGGTGAAGAAATAATGAATGGTAAATGGCAAAATGATTGATCAGTCTATTTGGAAATTTGCTTAAAGAAATATTTTTAATAACATATAAAATACTGCCTTTGTAAATGAGCACAGTGAATGTATATTCTTTTGGTTAGGCTTAGCTACAACTCATGATTCACAAGAAAAAGATGACGTTTGTGGAAAAAATTTGCATTAATTTTATAATCAGAGTTATAATTCTAACAAACCTTTCACATTATGCCCCCATCAAAGTATTTCAGGTGAAATTAAAGCAACAATTGGAGCCATACAAGAAAAATACTAAACACTGTACACTTTATTTCTGTTTAGAAGTTTAATAAGTAATGAAGAACAACTGTTAGATGGTTAGTGAAAAACATAATTAGTATATAGGTTAGAGAATCATAAATAGTTTAGTAAAAAAAGGGGGAGGGAACCTCACAATTCCTTGATTTGTTATTTAAGTAACTTAGTAGCACATTTTTGAATATAAATTTGTAAATAAACACAAAATTTGTAAATAAAACATAAATATTTGTAATATTTATCTAAAATTCAAATTATACTTCTTTAATTACGATCATTTTGTTTCATCCCAATTCTTAAAAACAACTATTTTGAATTCATACTGAATTGAAATGAATTCAAAACTACTAGATATTTGAATATTATTACATATTTGCACTGTGCAATGCATTCGTTTATACTAATAATTGTTTTGTAAGTGAGCTTTAGATTTTTGGATAATCTTAAAAATGCTTCATATATAAGTCACATTATAGCGATAAAATTCTCGTTTGATTTAAGCTTCTTTTATAAAATAGCTTTTTGATTACTGCAATTTGTTTAAAATGTCCCGTTCATTACATTATTCTATTCCATTAATTATTCATTAAACTAATTTAACTGCATTAAAATTAGAAAAATATCACAATTCTAATTAAGTATCGCTTAGCTTTTCTTTTATGTGTTTTTGAAGGAAAAATAACCTGTTTTCCTTCAAAAACTAAGATTTTTTTCCAGGAAATATAGCTGAACAAGATCTTATCTCTGTTTATTAATCAATGTTTCAAATCGTAATTTTTTTTTCTGAGCTATGTGTGTTCGCTTATTGACATGTGCTTCTCCATTTTTTCCTGCGCGAAATATTTCCGAATAACTGTAAACTTAGTGGTGATCCTTATCAGGTGAATAGTAGTTTTTTAATGTACTCTCAGCTTTTCTTTTCTTTAATTTGTTCTATTCTGTATTTTTTAGTGTTTTTAATAAGTTTAATAAGTTTTTACGTTTTTAATACGTTTTTGATGGCTGGTACTTCGAAATTATGCAATTAATTAAAAATTATGTTTTGAGACTATCATATTTTAATTTTATCTTATTATATTCGTAATCACTCTGTTCTCAGATTCAATTGTGATCTGTGTTCTTGTCGAAAGCAATTAATTTTGACACTAGTACTAACATTTGATATAAGTATCAATAAATTATATCATTAAATATAATGTGTTACATCGTTTAATTCATTCAAATTAAATGATGGCTCTTGTATATTTAGTCTTATAAATTTCTACAAATATTATATATTTTATTCTATAAATTAATAAGTACGATTAGGAAATAAAATCCACTTAATGATACTATTGAAAAACTCGTAATGCATATCATGTATAAAAAAAAACCAGGAAAAAACAGATTTTATAAAAGCCAATTGTTCATACAATAATTTTATTAATATTATTAAACAATACGAGTTTAAAAAAGATTTGAGAGACTTGGGAAGTATTTTTTATATTCAACTATAATGTTAATTTTTTGTGAGAATTACACTAACTCTTCTTATTGCTTTTGATTTTATATTCAGAATTTAAACTTTAGACTGTTATGAGCAAGTTTTTTTCCATTGTTTTTCTTATTTTTTCCATTTTTTTTATTTTGATTACTATTTCAAATATTTTTGAGATAATGTTGATATTTACTGCAGATGAAATTAAAGAATAACTTTTATCAATGATAAAAATTATAAAAAATTTCTTAAGTTCTAATTTTCTGAAAGTTTTTATAACGTAGTTCTTTGCTAATGTAATCTGTAAACAAATTTTTGAATTTAAAATTTTTGGTATTTTTAAAATATTCGCTTCTAATCTAAGCATATTAAGTCAGTGAATAAATTGTAAATTTTTTTTTATTTTAAGCCAAATCTGAAAATTACCTTAAAGTATGAATAACAATTAATACTTAGATACTTTTTGAAAATGATTTTGGAAGCTGAATGTATTGCAATTTCTCATGACATTCAAAACGCAATTATTAATATAACAGTTATATTGAATACAGTTATTGTTCAAATAATTTTGCCATTGGAGATATTTTTGTAAAAAGTAAAATATTTTTCAAATGTTAAAATAAAAGAGACTGTATTGAATTCAGATACCTCTTAAATATCTCTCATAAATGAATACTGCATTTTTTTATTTTGATGTATTTATCCATCGTTGTAGTTTTAACGCAAGGAGTTCTGAATGCCTAAAATGAAACCACAGAGTAGTCTGTCCTTATCAAGAGCAACAGAATGATTAATTTAAAATAATGTGTTTGACAAGAAAATATACAATTTTAAATACTGGACTTTAATCCCTCTGTAACAAAAATACAATATTTTCATAATTATTAAGGGGATTTATAATTTTCTTCAATAATTTCCTAATATTTTATTTTTTTAATAGTTATCTTGATTTATAACTAACATAACCATTCTACTTTAGTGTACTACTAGTACTTTTATATACCTTAAACTTAAGACTGTTTGCAGATCCCAGCTGTTTTGTATGAAAAAACCAACTCGAAAATAAAAAAATCAGATGATTTTCGAATCATTTTTTATTTTATTATTATTTGAAAAAATAATCTTTTAAAATTGCTTTAATTTTTTTGTACGTTTCAACATCTTATGGATATTAAAAAAATATAATTTTTCATAAGGAATATGTTTTGATCTGAAATTATAGGAATTAAATTTCGTTCTTCAAAGAGTTTATACCCCATAAGACACTACATAGTTGGACAAACTTATGGTTTAGAGCTGTTGTAAATCAAGTAAGTAAGTGCAAAGCATGAAGGAAGACACAATCCAGTGTTTAAATTATTTTCCTTCTCATAGATAATAAGCCATATGAATGAGTTGCAAGGGAGGTAACAAGGAAAACTCTCAAGCACATGCACAAGGCAACACAAGAGAGAAGACAGACTTGGATGCAGAAGGCAAAAGCACAACATCTATAATTTGTTATTCATCAGTATCTGGTGTCGAAATCGATTTCTTTTGCTCTGAAGACCATTATCAAGGTCGTGGTGAGATTACGCCCTTAGACTTATATTTCGAGACTGTAATTAAGTTTATTGAAAACTTTTCTTAATTTTAAATGTTCCTTTTTTGTATCGCTGGCTTAGCTAAGAACATATAAATGTATACAATTTAATACTGATTGTTGCTTCCTTTCGAGGCAATATGATGTTTATATAACATTATGGGGAAAAGATTAAAATCTATAAAATCTATTTATACAATTGTATTTACAGAGAAGCCATAAAATATATCTCATTAGGATCTAAAATGAAGTGTTTACTTTAAAAAGAAATAATATTTACTATATGTTTGAGCAATTAGGGGTTAAACTTTTAGAAATTGGTTTTGTTCAGATTTAGTTATATTTCATTCAGCTGTGTCACATGAAACTATTTCATGGTTTTACGTTATATTCCTGGCTGTGTTTGCTCCAACTTTGTTGTTCAAGACATTAAACTAGGTATCCATTAAATGATATTTATTCATTTATTAGAAATACAAAAGAGCAAATGGAAGCAATAAAATTCTCAATGTCAAGAAATATATTACCTTATTGATTGCTAATATTTTTCTTGACAATTTTCTAATTTTACATACCTGATTGAATACATACGATAAAGCGTAAAATCGACGAACGAATTCATTTTTAAGAATACTTATACTCCAAAGAATACTTATATCAAAACAATATTTTGAGCATTCTTGTTCACAAAATTTAACTTATCTTGGGTAACGAAATGTTGGCATATTTACATCTTGGTTTGAACTTGGCTTCAGAAGTGCCAAAACCAAGCTGTACAAAAGTTGTGACAAATGAGTCATAATGATTCTCCCACAGGGAAACCACTTCGGGTTCACACTGGCCTAGTGGTCGGACGGCGCACTTTGGAGATTAAAATTGCAGGGTCCATCTAGGTCACGATTGAACAACGGATGATGCACTTCTGCTTTTATTATGTTCGTCTGTCGGTTGGGCACTTGTGAGTTTCCCGGTTTCCTCCCTTGTGACACGTAGATACAGTACATTATCAGTAAAAAGCCCTTTCAGAACGTAATTATGAAGTGAATATGAAGAGGATTACCTAAGGCTGTAAGATCTTACAACTTTAAGCAATCCCCAACGCGGTGTCAAAACGTGTGAAAGTGTACAATTGTAATTCTACATTTTCAAGTTATGACCAATATTGCAAATTTGAGAAAACAAAAAGCATTTGACGTTAAAAACTATTTGAAGAAAACTGTATATAATATGTTACAGCTAAAGTAAGTTGCTTCATTTTATGAAAATATGCAGACATTTTTTTTTTTTTTTCGTATCTTGACTTTTGCATCAAAGACTTCCATAAAGTGTTGCAAATTATTCTTTAGGTGTTCGTTTCTTAGATGATAAAAATGTCGTTGCTAAATTCAATATTTCTCTATAATACTTTTATGAATACTGTATTATCAACATAGCTTATTTGGAATTGAAAAATCTATACTCTTGCATCTTCGAATAAAATTTTTCCCGTTATTAGTCTATGATTGTACATAAAATTGTATTTCTCTTAATTTGATATTCTTCTTCTTGATCTTAATTTGAGGTTCTGAAGACTTGTGTTTATGTGCACACCTGATATCTATGAAGGAAAATTAATTGAAGTTAAACAATGACTGCCATGAATACCTGTCAGAATATTTTATGGATTAGCTTACATGTCGTAGGGTTCCATTATTGGGATAATGTAACTTCGATTACCTCTATTTGATGCATGACAAATATTGTCATTATTTTATGATGCATCTTTAAATATTGATGAATGCTTCCATCTTTTTACAGAATAAGTAAACTATCATAATATCTTCATATACATAACTACTAGTATTTCGGCAAATATGAATAGCCTGTACTTGGAACAAAATGCTATTTCTTTGGAGCAAATACTCTTGCTTTATAATGAAGTATATACGTACACTTATAAACTTGAAAGCATCATAATTTACATTGATAAAACTTTAAAATTTTGGATTTCATAACTTTTTTCTTCCAATGAAGAACATATTAAGCTAAAACCATATGTCATGTAGTTTCATTTTGTTTCTAATTACATTATTTAGCATTATAATATAAAAAGAAAAAAATGTAGTAAAATACTACTTGTTGACGCATTTATTTCTATGAATGAATATAATATGTATTTTAGAGTAATTTTCAACGTTTATTAAGTTCGGAAACCAAGAACAAGCAATGATTTCTTTAAAAAATATGTTATAAAATTTTTGTCTAATTGAAAAAAGAGAATTTCCGTAAAATGAAATATTTTTAAAAATTGGAATTAATAAAGGATTTTATAAAATATAAGAGCTCCAGTGGCTCCGAGTAGCTTCACGCCGCTCCCCGTAAGCTCAGCAAAGTGAAGCATCATTTGCCGCGGGCAGTGGTTGGGAGGGTGACCACGGTGTACTCTCCTTCACTGGGTTGCTGGAATTCCGTGGGTTGGGGACGTGTCCACGTTAATCTGTGACGTCCAAAGTCCTTCCGCTGGTGTGGCGTGGACGTGGCGAGGAGAGTGCCAGCTCAGGTGTGGCCTCGTCACCTGAACATGGTTCAAAATTACGAGGCACCTTCAAAAGAGCAAAGTCGTAATTTCACCTTCGTGGTGCTCTGATCCAGACGAAAGACGCTGTCTATTGACTTAATTCGCACAGCCAAAGGCAAAAGCGAGCTTGGCTTGTCCAAGTGTCATAGGAAAACAACAATAAAATATAAGTCAACAGTGATATCGAAATTGCTTTTAATAACATCTCTGAGCATACTATTTAAATATTAATTATTAATATAAAATTTACAAAAAAATTTCGAACATCTCTATGAATAAAAAATTAAATGAACTATGATTATATATCTTCTAATGTTTTTTTATTGAAAAAAACAAGATGTTTGTATACATTTTAAATGCTTGAAATCTCATTAAGATTTAGTTTTTATTATGTATCTAATAAAATATATTATATTTGGTTATTTCATTTGATGGGTAATAATTAATTCCACCTATATTTAGCTTAAGCAGCATTGTTTGAAATCTATTTTTCCAGCAACCCTTAAGTATTTTTTAAGAAATGCGTTTTATTGAATAGTTAGATATAAAAGGAAAAATAACAATTTGTCCATGTGAGAAAACAAATACAAAATGTTTCCTTTAAAAAAAATCGTATTTAGAAGTGAGGTTCTTCGAACGTTCAGCAACGTTGAACACCTTTGAGGCATCCAATAAAGGAAGTTATTAATGAGGGACTGAAGTATTCTGCCACACTTCTCCAGAAGAACTCTTTCCATTTCTTGAAAAGTTTGTAAGAGTGGTGGG
The DNA here is from genome assembly GCA_037975125.1 of Latrodectus hesperus. Taxonomy (NCBI): domain Eukaryota; kingdom Metazoa; phylum Arthropoda; class Arachnida; order Araneae; family Theridiidae; genus Latrodectus; species Latrodectus hesperus. The sequence continues at coordinate 60,999,732 of CM075851.1, read as the reverse complement.
TGTGTAGCAACTCTTCGGCCTAGAATGTCTCAAAGAAGCTCTATTGGCTTCATATGTAGAGAGAATACGCTTGTTATTACATTGGTATGAATTCTTTCCAACTAAAAGAAATCCTTTACAAAGTTAGCTCGATGTGACTGGAATTGTCATCCATTAACATGAAGTCATCTCCAATTGTTGTTGACGAAGAGACAATAATAAGTCTTAGGACCTCTTCCCTATATCAGGGGCCGATCAGAGCTCCATTCAGAGAATGATATGGAAATCGTTGCATTCATCAATGGAGCAAAGACCATCATCTCTTCCACCACTAAATTTGATATTTTCGTGCACGAATGCAGGATTGTTATTAGTGCCACGTTTTTTCTAGACGAAAAAAATCCTATTATCAGGATGAAAAGAAAAAAGAGACTCGTTACGAGAAAAGAATATTGCCATTCTTCAGTTCATATGCTTTTCGCCTTCTCCCTGTCCAAAGTTGCCTTCCTGTTAATGTGACACGCATCATTGGTAGGCGAGCACATAGCCCTGCAGCATGAAGGTGGTTTCAGAGAGTTTATGTTAAAACTATGATGCAAGTAATTGAGCGAAGGTGTTGTTGAAAATAGGGACATTCCGGTATCTCAGAGACATTTGCGGTCTTCATTGGGCGTTGTTGCACGTCTACAACCTTTCTCTGATGTTTGTCTTGCATTTCAGTCCTCAAAAAGCGGTTCCAAATCCTGGAAATCGCTCTTTGTAAAACTCCAATGGCTTCTGCTGCTTCGAATTATTTTAAACCCCCTTTTAACTGGCCAACAACTGTACAAGCTTCTGATTCAGTTAAATGACTTCATCATATTCATCGAAACAATGCACTTACTTAATATCGATGGTCGATTTTTCGCTTTATCTCATGTTAAGTTAACATTCACATTAAGTCACAAATTTCATTTGCACAAATTTTACAAAAGCGTCGTCTTCGACGTCAAACTCAAAATACTGCGAAGTTTGAAAGTGAGAAAAATTTGAATTTGTTACTCTTCTTCATTTTGTACAAAAAAAATTTGCTTATGCTGTTATTTTATAGGAGACTTATAATTATCTTTTACTTGTTTTAAGCAGTATACTATACATTTTTATTATTTTCAAATGTCCAGTTATCTCCATTATTTTAATAATTTCACCCCTACAAAGGATGGAACTGAGGATTATTTATACGGGGGGGGGGCACTGGTACTTGCGCCATTTTCAAATACTTTAGCATTAAAAATTCTATTTCCCATTTTTCTTTCTATAACTAGGAAGCATTATTTTTATTTAATTTACATAAATCTTATTTTAATTTTTTTATGTCATTGAATCACTATGTCACTTTGAATTTATTTGGACAAAAAACAACACCAACACAATTTTAGGATTTACCCCATAATTTGTGTCTATGAAAATAGTTCTTAGATGTATAGTAAATCATACAATTTATATGATCTTTATTTTAATTTTGAGAATTTACAGGCTCTAACTTTGTCTCTTTATTCATTGCAAATCTTTTTGAGATGCAAGTATTGCATTGAATATTGTTTGCGAATGTATCACTTCGTGACTCTAAATCAACATCAATAACAGTGTTCACACTTGAACTAGAGATATTGTTTTTAGATATTATTTATATATGATCTTAAATATTGTTTCAGTGTGATAGTGTTATATTGATTGTATATCACACTTGAAGTTAAGGCTTTTTCTTACTGTCTCAAAAATGATGTCGTTGCTTTTTGGACATGATTAAGGTTTGCAAATAAGAGTGCTATTAAGTTCTCACACAAATTATGAAAAAATATTAACGCTTTCTGTCAAATGAAATGCATTAACAAAACAGTTACTCCTCTGTACGTGGAGAATTTAACTTATTTTAAGCTCCGTTTACAATTTAACTAATGATTTTTGTTTGTTCTTTGGTAAAATTATTTTTTTTATTTGTTGATTACAATCCGAAAAAAAAATCATTGCACAAAGCTTATTTTACTATTTATTTTTAGGTGCAATGGATATATTGTTTTGCAAATAAATTTCTTAAAAGCAGCTCAGAACAAATTCCAATTTCCCTTAAATATAATATTAATTTACACCAGTTAACTTTCTTTACAAATCTCACATACAGCAGCTGCTTTAGTTTTCAACTACAACTAAAGATTAGGTATATACCTGAATTGATATCCTTTTTTCCAACTGAGAGATATCACGTCTTGTTGTTATAGTTACTTTAGACACTTGGACAAGCCAAACTTGCTATGCCGTTTGCTATGCGGATTTAAGGCAGTAGGATGCATCTTTCGGAGGACAACGAACGATATTACGTCTTAAGAATATTTAACGAGTATCGATTTTACAGAATCAATATTTTTTCTTGATCAAAAAGCCTCAAATCGATTTCTCTACTTATTGAATTCCAGCCACCCTAATATAATAGCTTAATACAGTAAGCCACAAGTAGTACACAATGTGAACAGATGTGTTAAATTTACCCTTTTCTTGAATTTTATATTCTAATAGGAATGAAGATCAATAACATAATTAGAAAATCAAAATTGCAATATCGTATCTAAAGCAATTATTCTCATCTCATTTTTCCATAAAATTACTTAATGAATATTTTCTTTACTTTAATGTTATATATAAATATATCTTCATAAGGGTGACATTTGTATGTATTTATATTCATATATTGTTTAAAGTAATTGCCTTAATCTTAAGAAAAATCCTCAAATTCTTTTAACTAATTAATTAAAAAAATTTAAAAGAGATATACTTTAAAAAAATTTTTACTTAGTAATTTTTTAATAATATCATTTTTTAAGTTTGAAGAGAAAAACGCAAGAAGAGAGTTATCATGACAATTTCATTTTCATAGTTATTCAGAAAATCTTAAAGTACATAAATCAATAAAATAATTAAAATTTTAATTAATTTGTTCATTCATGATATGAATAAATTATATATATTCAACTTATAAAATATAATAATTAAAATTACTAGTAAGAAAAATAAGAAATCAGAATTATTAAGAGAATCATAATTTTTTTCTAACAGTTTGCTTGTTTCTCTAATAGTTTGCTTCATTATTATGGCATGTATCAAGGAAAGCAATTACAAAAATTCGAGTGTAATGCCCTTTTTAATATAGTAACATTATTCGATTAACTTCATGCAAAAAATATAAATACGTTTTAGAATGTGTATTTAAATTAGTAAATATTAATATTCCAAAAAAATTTAAAGAACTGATTAATAACATAAGAAAATTCCAAAAAAATTACGAATGTTTATAGAAAACATTTTCATAAGTTACTTATTGTATATATTTATCACTGTAACATGTTATAATACTGAGATATAAATCATTCACATTCATAATTCAATGAATGAAAGCTTACTTCACGTTTGAAAAATTAATGATTATCGCAAAAGCTATGCTTAAAATATTTCTTGATAGAACCATTTATTGAATTCTGTAAATAGATGCAGTATATTTTAAAAACTTTAAAGCTTAATTAAAGCGAAACTCTCATTGCTCTTCCCCTGGTTAAAATTACAGATAAAATTCAGGATTTTTCTTAAATATTGTTTAATGTACTATTCCTAATGCATCGTTAAACTGTTGTCAATTATGCTAATTAGCTTTAAAAGAGTTTTCATAAATATTTTACATTCAAAACTTTTTAATGAGTTCTATTTAGCTTTCCAAGTAACAAGTAATAGTGCCATTACATAAAAATTTACTTCAAATCTAAAAGGTCTTCCAGCTTATATTTTAAAAGTATATCTTGAATAACATTTAATTTATGGTTCAGAATTTTTAAAACTTATTTGCCCATTTTTCTTTGCATTAGCCAAATACTCAATGAATAAAACTAATGTTGCTAATGATAAAGTGCAATAATATAATCCTGAATTATAAATCAAAAAATAAAATAAAATTATCCGAATCCACAAAACTATGAATTTTAATCCTTTTCTAGAAAACGTAAAATATTTATTTAATTTTATAACATTATAGTATAAAGTTTTAATACTATTTTCTCATATGCACCTTTTACTATTTGTTGCAACAAAATTTGATTAAGCTTATTATGCAAAAACCTAAAAATTTAAATTGTACTTTTTTTTCATATATGTAATAATATGCCTAAAATACTTCCTTGAAATTAAATATTTTTCATTTTAAATTAAAATTGGTTAGCAAATTGCAGTATTCACAACTTCAATTTACCATAAATATCATAAATCATATATCATATTATATAAATCATCTATCATAAATTCATTGTCATTAAAAATAAATGGTTAAAAATTATATAAATTTTATCTTGCTAGCTTTTAAACATTTGCAAATGATTTAAATTTAATTTATTGAACTGAAATTATAAAATAGTAAAACTGCTGCATTATATGTATATATATACAATTTCGACTTCTTAAAAATCTTATCAATTACTTAGAAACAACCAGTAAATGTTTCCTTAGGAATATACAATCTCCGCCTGTGAATAATGTTATATTTGTATTTTTAATTTATTGATAACTAAAGAGGTATTAAACATTTTTTTATATTTATTTAATACCTCAAAAACAAGAACACATGCTTAATATAAAAATTGAATTTTTTTCTGATTTTTTTTTAATTTAGAAAACATTTAAATTAATATCAAAATATTTTTAATTTAAGATACTACATCAATTTAAAATACCACATCAAAAATGCTTTCAAGTTAAATTTTAGTTAGTGTCGTTTAAGAAAACTACTGCTTGCTCAGGAATCCACAATATCCAAATTAAAAACAATCTTAATAGGAAAAAAGATTCACTCACCACTCAATATCGCTAGAGCGAGAATTTTTCCATTGCCTTGTATCAATAACGCTTGCCTTCTGCGACAATTATCTCTTCATTTTTATGGAAAATCAATTTATATTGCCAAATTCACGAGCGCTGCTGCCAAAAGCCGATTATAATTATGGATGCCCATTAAAATGAAGAATCCGGCCAAAGAACGATCGTACCATAAAAGCCCGAGAAAAGGTAATAAGGAGGTAACTCAGACATTATCCATTATTCCACCGTCCGTTGGAAGACATTAATGATAAGGAAGTTTCCATTTCACTTCGGCGAACCCCTGGTCGACGACCCAACGATTATGATCATGATATTTCGCCAAGTACCGAAAATTTCTTTACTCGCATCCTATTTCAAGAAATAGTTCGGAATTGTTATCAAAAACAGATTTATGATTGTCATTTGTCTTTCGGTATCGCGTGATTATTGGCAGAATTATCTGAAATCTAGCTTTTTTATGATAATGTCACGATTAGCATGCATGAAAAATATTCAGAAATAAAAAATTTAAATTGCTTAATTCACTGATCAGTTAAGACCAACTTATTGTTTCTCGTGTGCTAAAGTGTATTTATTTTTAAGGTATGTCACATTGATTTCAGATTTATAAGATTGATCATAAAGTTTACAACACATGTAGATCATAATAAAATTTAGAGAAGTGCATATTGTTTTCTGTTTTGAAATATAGGTGTTTAATACATCATATTATTTGCAATTCATTACTAATAGTATAAAATAGTTTTCTTAAAAATATCCAATAATACCAAACATTAGAAAAAAATTGAGAAACCTATGTCATCGAATAAAGAATATAATGTTTCCAGTGTTGTAACGAGCAACTTTTTATTTTTGCTCTCATTTCTTGTGGATATAAACTATATCCAAGAAAATTACGACTCACTTAATGTATTTATAAATCATAAATATAATTCCAGAATGAAAAGTAATTTAGCAAAGAAAAATTTTGTCGGCATCTGATTTTAAAATGAAAATGTATTTTTCTCAGAAATATGAAATATTACTTTTTTATAATTTAATTATTTCCTTGAGATATTTTAATATATTTTTGTTGTTTTGATGATATACAATATTAAAACGCTCAGCTCTTTTATCACTAAAATTATCAAAATTAAAGTTATGAGAACTTAAATTTCTTAGAATTCTTAAAAGTAGTACTGATTGAATTCCAATTTCCTTAAAATGAATGTTCTTTACCAACAAATACACAATTATCTCTGTTTCAATCCCATGTCATATGTAAAATTTTAGGAGATCTTGAAAATCATGAAATATCCTCTGGGCTTTTCAGTATTTTCAAAAAAGTACTAAAATTAAAATACCTTTCACAAAAACTTTGACATTGTTGGACATTCTGTTGGACAGGTTGACATTCTTTCGACATAAATGAGACCACAGAAAGATAATACAGAAAATTTTAGGATACTTTTTAATGGTTACAAAATTTCCTTTGCACTTCATGATTTATACATTCTAAAATAGAAGTATCCATAATTTTATTTAAAAAGATTATTATATATATTTTGTTAATTTTTAAATTCGTGCAAATTTTTTATGGATCATAAAATAAAATCCCCAAATTTCTCAAGCAATTTAATTAAAATAAATTCAAAAGCTAGATTTAATTTATAAATTTCTTTTATTAATTATTGGTATACAATTTTAACTCATATTAATAATACTTATATATATATATATATATATATATATATATATATATATATATATATATATATATATATATATATATATATATATATATATATATATATATATTATAAGTCATTTTCTCTTTTAATTCTTTCAAATCGAAAGCTGTCTTCGGATCCCATAAAAATTTTTAGGGGAAATTTCCATTTAGTATATTTAAAAAGGAAAATGAAATATGTTCTCTTACGTTCCTTTCTAAAAAAAATAAATCTGAAACTTATTCAATTAAATTACTAAACTATATTGTTGAAAGTTTTTATTAATATGAACAGTAAAATTTATTTAATTGCCTATAAATAATCTATAAAAAAGAAATGTTTTTTCCTTCATCTTAAACTTCATTCAAGACTGCAAAGCAAATATTTTTAGCGCTTTCCGATAACTTTGCGTAACAAAGAAATCTTTTGATATGCTGTCTGTCCTAATTAAGGAAACTGAAATTTTAGTTATTTGTATTGATTAAAAATTCGCTTATATTAATTCAATGATATGAATTAAAATTAATTTGTTATATATAACTAATATTTCAACGAAAATTATTTTAACTGAACAATTGAATTTCAATCATTTGTATAAATTTGATAAAATAAAAAAAATTCCAAAAAGTCCATCGTTCAGAATTTAACAAATTTGCTTGAAAAATATTTGAATAAAAAGTGTTACATTAAGAAATCATCAATTTATAAGTAGGAAGAATAGTTTCTTTTGACATCATCTAGCACTAAATATGAACTTTAAAAAAAGGAGATATTTTAAATATCTTAATTGTGCTGTGAAAATTTTAAATCCTTTTTTAAGCTTTTTCATTTTATAAGAATTTTGATACTAAAAGTCGAAATGACTGAAAATAAAACTGAAATAGCTTTAAGAAAAATATGCACTTTGCATTTTGTCCCCTAGTATTATAAAGTGTTATGAATGAACTTCATATCAATATGCGTCAAAATTAAACATATATAAGAGTAAAAAAATTTATAGTACTTATAATTATGTATTTAGTTATGTTGCATGTTTTGTTACTTTACTCACTGGTTTATATTTGGATATTTAATATAATATTGATATAGATAATTTTTGTATTGTATTTGTCAGTCATTATTTTACACTATTTTCAAATGCATCCTTAAATTTGAATTAGAGGGTACCCAAACTCTTTTAAATCCAATCATAGATTCTTAATTCCAATAATTATGGAATTTTTCATAATTCTTATGCAAAAAAATTAAAAAGGAAATTAGGTTAACTTACATAATTTTTTATTAAAATTAAGTAAAGCAAACCAATTCTAAATGCTACACTCTGCAAATAAGTATTCTGTTACCAATAAGTTTTAGAACTTCCAAAAATAATTGAATTTTTATAATTAATTAAAAGATCTATGTTTCCTTACACAGAATTTAAATTTTTTTAAAAAATACATTGCTAAAATGCTGCATGATATGTTTGATGTTTTTCTCCATTTGTTATTTTGAAAATAAATTCATATGATATGATTGTTAATTTAAGCAAGTTCAATGAAAGTGTGAGGAATAATTGTTAGAAAAACATTTTCTCAATCCAATAATGTAAAAAAAATGAAGCTTTTTTCCATCCAATAGAAGATTATAAAAGATTATTACTAATATTTTAATTATTCTCTAATTAATTTAAAATTGTTAACATATTAATAAATAATTTTCTAAGTAAACATTAACTTTCTAATACACGCGTTTCTAACAAAGCAAATTAATGAAATATTATTTTTATTTTACAATAAGATAATTACTGGCATTGTATTTAAAGTATAATTTATTCACACATTCTTGAAATATGATGTGTCCTCTAAATAAGCCTGCTTGAATAATTAATTGATTTTTTATGTATAAATACATCATAAATTTGCAGTTTAAGTTAAAATAATTAAAGATTTATTATTTTGAAGAATAAGATCTAATATACTTCAGTAATCTTTATAATAATGTAATATTAATATCATGAAATCTAAAGGTATATATGTTTATAAATTAAAAAAAGTTTTCTTTTTATAATATTAATTCTTTTTGTTTTCATTCTGTAAATATATTTTTATTTTTGCAAAGTTAGCTATAGTATCTTCTTTGCATAGTGCTATTATGCATTACAATCGATACAAAAAAATGTATTCAAAAGAAAAGCATGAAATGAATGAATGTATATATATATATATATATATATATATATATATATATATATATATATATATATATATATATATATATATATATATATATATATATATATATATATATATATATATATATATATATATATATATATATATATATATATATATATATATATATATATATATATATATATATATATATATATATATATATAAAAATTTCGTGTCACGATGTATGTTCCCGATAAACTCCGAAACTACTGAACGGATTTTGATAAAATTTTGTAACCATTTATAATATAGTCCAACTTAAAAAATAGAATAGTTTTTATCTCTTAATTATTATTTTCAATATTTATTATACGACATTAATGTTTATTTATTGTTTAGTTCTGTAAGTTCCTAATAGATGGCGGTTTAGCATCTAAGTTGCACAGATATTCGGCAGATGGCGACGTGTTTATTTTTCTAGATTATACATCTTCGAGAAAATTAACGTGCGCGCGCAATCGTGTGGTTAAATATAGAATTTACATATATTTTTATTATTATATTTTCATGATGTACATATATTTTCATGATGTATAATCATACTATAACAATGTTTTGTGAATCACTTTCATAATTATACTTTGTATTGTGTTATTATTGTGCGTGTTCAGTTTGAATATTTTTAATATTATAAATAGTAAAATAAAATTTTATTTATTGCTGTTTTTCTCTACTAATTTTTATACCACCTCCAAAACATGTAAGTATTTCTTGACAGCCTTTTATTTTTTTTATTTTTATTTTATAATTTGATAATTATTAATTTATTCAGTAGAACATTTTGATCTAATTTATTTATTCAAATGATAAATTCTTTTAATTTTTTTATTTCAGTATAATACCGCGGAAAAATATTTTAGTTTTAATAATTAAAAATTGAAAAAATAATAGTTCGATGTCAATGTTATCTACCTCATTTATAACAATTTAATTTTAGATGTTTTAATTTATATAGTATATTTTATAAGTAAGTCACTGATTACTAACTATAATTTAATATAAGATGAATAAAATGTAAATTCAGAAAGTATATGTTGATTTGTGCTTAATTTCAAAATTTCGATACTTTACCTATTACTTTTAAATTTTTGCGAAACGTTTTATTTTTAATCTCATATGAATGAACCTATTTTAAATTTTTTTAGAAAATATTAATTTGATTGTACCCTAGAATTAGTAAAAAATTGATTCAATGTATTATAAAAACTCAGCCACTGCAACGCGTGGCTGGGTCAGCTTGTATATATATATATATATATATATATATATATATATATATATATATATATATATATATATATATATATATATATATATATATATTTACTATTACGAATGCCTTGATGAAAATTCGTTTCATGCTTTTCTTTTGAATATATTGTATCGATTAATTAGTAATTTGTATCGATTTTAATACATAATAGCATTATGCAAAGAAGATATTATAGCTAACTATATGTGTGTGTGATGTATGTGTGATGTGTGTGTGTGTGTGTATGTGTGTATGTGTGTGTGTGTGTGTGTGTGTGTGTGTGTGTGTGTGTGTGTGTGTGTGTGTGTGTGTGTGTGTGTGTGTGTGTGTGTGTGTGTGTGTGTGTGTGTGTGTGTGTGTGTGTGTGTGTGTGTTTTCATTAATTTAAGTGTGTGTGTATATAGTTCTTATTTGAAAATTCTGTTTGAAATTATTTTATATTGATTCATATTATTTATGAGAAATCATTATCTAAAAATAGATTTATAATTGAATATTTTCTAAAATGTTAATTAATGCTAATAAATAAACTTAGAGATTTTTATCAAATATGAAATGATAAAAAAATTTTATTAAGAAATATTTAGCACTTCCAAGAAACTAAAAAAAAACTATGTTCTTAAATCGTCTGGTTACTTTCTCAAAAGTTATTAACCGGATGGTCAGAAATTAAAAAGATATCTTTTACATCAAATGATTAAGCCCATCTCACACAGAAAACATTAACATATATTTTAAAGTATTACATTCACTTGTACTTCAATGAAAGTACATTCGAGAGACTAAAAATGAAAATATAGCTATTGCGGAAAGTATTTTATAGAAAAAAAATGATTATAAAATTTCATCAAAATTTTCAATGGCAGTGATATATTTCTATTTACGAATTAAACACGTTTATACAAAATCAATGCAAAAAAAATAATAATGAGCCTGCAGTTTAAAGAAAAAAATTCATTTGAACGTATAAGAGAATAAAAGTGAAAATATTCCTGTTAAAACTTTTTTCTTCAAGTACTTATACAGACCTTTTTTAAAATAAAAATAAGTAATAAATATATTGCTTAATTTGTTACTGATTTTTTCTATTAGAGGTTTATGTAATTTTTTATCATTAGATTGTTGCAGAAATGGAAGTTATCAATCAGCCGCATGCTCTTACAAAGTGCCATTCAATAAATAATAAATCTTTTAGTTCGGTTTAAAATTTATTATTTTCCATATCAAAAATTTTTACCCATATATTCTATTCATATAAGCAGATTTTTGGTTATTTATATCGTTCTATGCGAAATGTATTGTATGCTTTCAACTTAAAAGCAGATTTCTCGTGTTTATAATTATTCTTTCCCTTATTTCTAACTTAATTTATTCTTGTTTCTTCATTGATACACACATCATCGTTCTCTCCTTCAAATTATTTTTTTAAGCAGAGATACATGATCTCATAAAGTCAATAATTTGTGCCGCACTCTTTGTTCAATGTTGTAAAATTTGCGACGAAAAAATTAGGATAATACATAATAATTATTCTCAATTTAGCGCTTTTCCGTAATACTTACATTTGTATTTTCTTTGGAATAAAATTATATTCATCATTTTTAACTCCATAATTATATCTCTCTTTCATATTACCTTTGATTTATTCATTTTACACGTACTTAAAGGTTTTTAACAAATAGCGTATCATGAAGTTCTTTTTGGAATTTTTTTTAAATTAAATTGTATGCTATATCATTTTAGAATTATGTGATTCAATTTATTTCGAACAAGTTATCATAACTCCTCTTCTTCACTTACATCAGCAGATTCTGTTAGAAATCATGCCAAAACGGAAAGTTTTTCAAGACATGTGGGCTCCAAACATTTCAGAATTTAACAAGACAGTGAAAAATATGATTCCGTTTCTTCTTTCATTTTAATATGAAAGAACTGATTTCTTACAATCGAAAATCTGAGCATAAACCTGTTCTTTTTCATTTTAAAAACACAGAGTTCAGAAGAAACGTGTGTGATTAATTAAAGAGGAATAATGAATTCAGTATTCCTCTTAAATTTATCACAAGTTTCTTTTGAAAATCTGTTTTTTAAAAATAAAAAATAAAAATGTAGGATGTACTTAAGACTTTCGACTATAAGAATGCCGCTTTTTTACATTTTCATTTTCTTCGATTCGTTTATTAGTTTCATTTTGGCAGCCATCTTTTTTACGTGCTTATTAACTTTCTATTTTCGATTTTACATTTTAATTTCAATTGTTGTATTCCAAGATGCAAGATCAGTAGAACGTTTTTTTGTGTGTATAAACGTATATTCTGATTCTATAAGTAGAGGATATCAATTGGGATAGAAAAATGCTTAAAAATAATGTTTTTCAGAACAGAAATGTTTATTTTTTATTTGACAAAACATTTTCATGAGACAGCTAAAATGGAATTGCGTATTATTAATAGATTTCTTTTTCCTACAAAAACTAAATATAAAAAAAAAACCCATAAACAATCTCTAACGGAAAAATGGAAAGAAAATGTAACTGTAAAAAAATGTTTTCTACTTACATTTACTTGTTACTTCTTATTAAAAACAAAATAACTGGAAAAGAGGACCTCGAGTAAAAAAGATAGCCTTCTTTATATTTTCTATTAGTTTTTAGTTTAAAAAATTAATTTTTTATAAATAAATACAATTTATTAGTAAAGAATGCCACAGAAACATTTCATAAAATATTACAATTATTTCTCATTACTAAACTTATCTTTAAATGTAATGATTATAAACAAGTTATTTTCATAAAAAAGTTTTTTTTAAACCCTGAAAAACATTTTTCTCCACATTTATAATTGTTTACTTATGTTTCTTATATTTATGGTAATACGGAGATAATATTTAACTTTTATTTAATAAATATAAATGAATATTTCTGCTTGAGTTCAAGAATCGAATAAATATTTATTGCTGCAAAGCAGAAAAGTCCCCAAAGAAGCGTTTGCTCCGGGCACCATTCAGTTTAAATCGGGCCAAAAGCGCAGATGAATTTCATCAAAACATATTTCCTCCCTTGGTACAACAGCTATTAAAAATAATACAGTTTTTCTCAGACTTAATGTTTTGATTTAAAAAAAAAAAAACTTTTGTATTTTTATCAAAACCTTATCAGTTGCGTTTCGAGAACATCAAAAACCTTGAAACTATTTATAGTGGTTTTTCGATAATCAGAAGTGCTTAGTAATTATGGAGTTATATTAAAGAGATTTCAGAAACATATTGTTTTATGATTTTCAGCAAATTTTTGCACAAAAACAATGTAACGATGAAATAAAATCGTTTTTTAGAAACAAAACACCATCCATGGCAAAAATTTACCATTTGATGTTTCGGGAGTATCGATGCAGAAATCTTGTTGACAGCATGATACACTGATGCATTGAGAAAACTACTCGTTTCGTGATACTTAAGATGAGAAATAGCAGAAATTTTGATTCATCAGAATATGAAATCTATGGATTTGACATTCTGATACGGAAAATCTTAATGGATTTTAAGCGTCCGCTATCCTTAACAATCGAGAAGACAGACACGTTACCTACATAGCCTTAACAAATCGAACTGCCACCTCATGAGTTCTAAGTCGAAAAATGCACTCATTTGTGAAATATCAAATGTCTTCTTGAGTTGGAGTGTAAACTAGACAACCATTGCTTCTGTTTTCCTTGCAGCTACATCACAGACTAAAACTTCTGTAGTGGTGTCATCAACGATAAATCTAGATGCAAGATTGAAATGATGTTGTGTTTTCAGGAGAAACTCGGTTCTGCTTACAGGATCATGATAATCTTATTCGTGTTTGATAATATAGGGGAGAATGTATATTGTTAGCGCGCATTTGACTAAGATAACATTTCGGTCATCTCTTTTTCGCAGTTAAGAAACTTTAATTAGTCACCGTTAGATTTCTGCTATGTTACGGTTACGTTAGTAAGTGGCCATTACATTTCTGTTATGTTACGGTTAGGGGAATAATATAATATCCGTTATAAAAAACATGAGGAAATTAGAATACAAATGAAAAATAAACATGAAAAAATTAGAAAAGAAATGATAGTCTAACACTTTGCTCAGGAAATGGAAAGAAGTAGTAAAAGTAATCTTAACAACCGATTGATAATTTCTCTCTTATTCGTATTTTAAAATTTTCATCATAGGATGATGAAGGGCTGATGGTCATAAGAGAAAAGTTGATTTAAAAAGGGCAGGAAAAATCAAAAAGGTGTGATTAACTGTTCTGTTTGTGAAACCCAGCGAGGTCATGAGGGATTATTGCTGCTTATGTGGCCCAATGTGATGTGAATAATATACCACCTATGAGTTGCTTTAAAATATGTTGGTGTTGTGTGTATATGTTAAATATGTTGAATATGTTTAAAATATCATAATTCAGAGGTATTTCCTTGGTAATTACGTAAATGCCGTTAAATCATCCACTCTTTAAAATCAAAAATTATCAACTCATAAATACATACAAATTACTAGAATTCCATAGAGTATCCATGGAATGCATCCCTGGAATTCCCTGGATATCATAATTTTGTCCTTTTTTATATAGGAAAGGGTTTTTTTGACCTTCTCTTTTTAATCTCCGTGAAGCAGGTAAGATGTGAAGGAGACATCGATAGTTATGTCTTTCACATCGCTGCCAATTATTATAAAAATGTGCCCATGCTACACAATGGTATCCCTAAGTCAATTGCTCTTTAATATAAATGAATGAAACGTATAAATTACAAATTCATTAAAACAGTTATATCCTCGAAAATAGAAATTAGCAATGCATTAAGCAATATTCTTAACAATTCTAAAAAGGAATTTTGAAAATTGACTTGGATCAGTAAATATATAATTTGAACGTGAACGCTCGCACTCAGTAAAAAACACAATCTGCTTTATCTTCAATGCCAATTGAGATCATTTTAAATCTACATTAATCACAAATTAGCTAAAAACATAAGACATTCTATTTTTCCGAAGAATAGTACTTAATTATTGAATGATATCAAAATTTAATTACTTTTATAAATTTTAGCTGAGGAAAGTAATTTATTTTCCTATTTTTCTTACATCTTCTAATTTCCAAAATATTTATAATCAAATATGCGTTTCTTGTATTGTTTCCGTATCACATCTATCCACTGTGAATGATGAAATATTTTTAAAAGTGATTTTTAGAAAGGAAAAGAATTATAAATTAAAACATTATGGTTTTAAAACTGAAAACTTCACGAGTTGCCCAGATAGTATCAAAATGACTCTTATGGTTCTGAGTCTCATTTCTGCTTGCTTATTATTAAAGCCAAGAAATATTCTGCTTTCGCAAAATATAAAATGATAGAATTATTCTTTCCTAGAGTCTT
The DNA here is from genome assembly GCA_037975125.1 of Latrodectus hesperus. NCBI lineage: Eukaryota > Metazoa > Arthropoda > Arachnida > Araneae > Theridiidae > Latrodectus > Latrodectus hesperus. The sequence goes on along the minus strand of CM075851.1, from coordinate 60,984,275 downwards.
TCTGTTAACACAGATAAATGTATCTATAATCGACTTTTTTGTTAACAGAAACACACACACATATCAGGTAGCGAAAAATAAATCTTTCTCATTTATTGAGTAGAAAATATTTTTCAATCATTTTCCCAGTTCTCTAAAAAAAGTTTTTTTTTTCTCTTTTAAGAAAGGAAACGAAAGTAATATTAAATTCTGGTTCGAAAAATAGCATCTGGGAATAAACTGATGTTTGTGTTGCCTCTGGGAATTTGCATTCTTATTTTAGTGAAGAAAATTTTCGTTACTTCTCAAAAAATCTGCTTTTCTTTTTTTAACAGAGAGTGTCTCAAAAAATTTGTTCGCTTCAGTCTGAAGTTTATACTTTTAAAAGATTCATGAGAATAGGTAATATCTCAATGGATAAAAAAATTTCTTTTCCTTAAAGTGATATTGTAATCCGAATGATCAGTCTATATAAAATTGGCAATCTCCTTTTCCTAATTAATTAAGTATGCCCACATTCTACCATTAACGTGAATAAGAAAATTTATAATTTATATTAATCATATTTAAATTTGTTGCAAAATTTCTTAAGCATTAAAATGTACATCTATATCCGGCAAATTAAGTCATTATTTGAAATAAGTAATATAGTGAATACATATATCGCAAATTAAAATTTTTTCTATTATTTTCTCATTCCCCCTAATAATTATTTTAATTGATTAATATATAAAAGAATATTAAATAATTATTTTAATATATAAAAGAATATTAAATACATAGCATATAAATATTTTTGAAAAGAAATGTTTAATTTTTTTATTTAAAAAAGTGTTATAAAATTATAGTTAACAAAAACGAAATTATTTGTAAAGAGCTAAGAAATATGTTAATTTAAAAGCATTTTATAAATAAAACTTACCAAAATCATATGAGAAACAAAAACAAAGGATAAAAACCATATTATTAATTTTTTATTCAGAATTTTAAAAAAAATTAGAGTAGAAGTTTTTTTTAGTAATTTTCATCATATTTGAAAATTAAGAAAAATTATTCTCTGCTGAAACAATTAGTTAAGTTATTTACATGAAAAAGTGCTTAAAGTGCTTCTTTCTGAGTTCAAGAAGAAACAGAACAATCGCTTATTATTATAACTAAATTAGTTATTGCTCGTTATTATTAAGAATAAAAAAATGTAAAAAAGAAAATTTCATTTCTGTTGTATCTAAAAATATGAATTCAACAAATATTTCTTATTTATATCGCCCCAAAAATTCTGTAAGAAGGCTTAATAACAATCATACTATGAATTTTTTTAAATTCTATAATAGTTATTAAAGTAGATTTATAAATTTAATTTGTTTAAGTAAGTAAACAGTAATTGAAAAATCATCAGGAATTAAAGATACATTCTTTTAAAAGTGTGACTGTTTAAACTGATGTTCTTTTCCATAATCTTTACAATCAGCATATAACACATTTGCATAATGCAAGTGCATTTAAAATAGGAAAAGTGTGTTACGTTTTCATATTATGAACACTTAAAACAATGAGTTAAATTGACAAAATAAAATGTTCTATATACTGATTATAAACGATATTTTTTATTAATTATTTTGAAAGTAATTAATGTAATATTTTACTTAATTTAAATTAATGATTTTATTTGATTAATTATTGTTAGAAAATTTATTTTCACAAATATAGAAAATAATAAACTTCGAAAAAAATTTTGAAAATAAAAATATTCAGAATTTGTATACAATGTAAAAAATTTATTTAAAAATTATCTAATTTTTTAAAATATTTTTACTTTTTCATTGTTTGGGAAAAAATTCATAAATTACACTAATAATTAAATTTTAATAAGTGGATCTAAAATGCATTTAAATTTAATTTCATCAATTAATTTTCTTTAAAAAATAGCATATAGAAAAATATTCACACTTAATTAAATTCAGGGAGTGAAAAAAATATTTTCTCTTAAGTAGTTATTTCCTTTCCTTCATACAAAATTATAAGAATAAATTTGAAAGAATAATAAATATATTTTGGTTTCAATTATTGAAATATCGATTACTCTTTTAAGTTAATTTCAACTTTAATATTATCTCTTAAATTTTTATGTCGAAATACATGAATATCGAATAAGACTTAGAATTTTCAGTTTGCGCTTATCTTATAATAGATTTTTAATAGCTTTTTAAAAGAATAAGAAAAACATTTTTCTAAGCTCATACGAAAAATATTTTTTTGAAGAAAATACAATAATTATTAACTGACATATAGAAAAGTAAGAAAACGACTTCAAATTGCCAATGTTTCTTTCGGTAGATGGCAGCACCCATTATATTCGTTTCTTCAAGTGTAGATTTTAGCTTTAAAAGTTTGTATAATTAGATATTAAAAAAATTAAGATAGAACTGTGATCTTTTAAATGTAAATTGAATATTCTTTAAAAATACTAAAATACCTTCAAAGCTCTGTATATTTTATATTTTTTCAAAGCTTTTTTGCATTTCAGATTTGTGAACAAATATTTTCTTATATTCCGAATTGTGAAAAATTCGAACACCCATTTTTAAAAAAACTTTTCTGTTCAGAAATTATAACGAAACTATTATCTTATTGAATTTAAATTTTTTTGTTGTAAGAAGAAAATTTCATTTAATTACGAAAGATTTTAACATACTGCAAAAAAAAACTGATTAAAATAAAAAAGGTATTGATTTTTTTATATATTAAATAAAATTTATTTAAAAATAAATTTAATTTCAGATCAATTACTTAATCTTAATTATTTTTACTTCATAATTATAATTGAATGAAAGATTTCAATGATCTTTTCTTATGTTCACACAAGTTAATTTTTATAGATAAAAAAAAGTTAACGCAACTATTTTCTTACATTAAAAATCATGATTTTACACGAATTGAACCTTTATTTGTACACTAAATATTATTTATGAAGAAATGGGATGCGTGGTTAGTTAAATATCAAGTAACATATTTTTCACCAAATAATTGTTTCGTTATTTGGAAAATGAGAAAATTGTACTTCACCGGGTGAGGATCGAACTCACAACCTGAAGTTTATTCATAAAAGGTAAACCAAAACCTGACGCGCTACCAACTGCGCTACCGAAGATAATTCAGTAAATTAAAATAATTGTATAATAAAAATAGTTTTTTATTACTAATGTGTTTAAGAGAGTTTTGTATATCATTATAGTTGTTATACAACAAAACTATTAACTTATATCTTAATAATAATGTCAATTTCTTATTATAGTAATGTCATCAGACTTCTTCCTGTCCATAATGATACAAAAGCCCTAAAATCAAAATAGAAAGTTGCATTCTTTATTAATTTGTAAAATTTAGAATGAAAAATTGCTACATATTAAATCTGAAACACACAATTCAAATGATTCGATTATTGATAAATATATGCGAAAATATTGCTTATTAACTTATTCAATGTACAAATTAATAATAAAAAAACGTTGAAATATTTTTAAAAATATTTTTCATTTTTAATTACGAATATTGTTTATTGATTTACTGTGACTTTGCTACAGTTTTAGATTTTTAACCACTACATACAAAAGAACACCCTCTTAGAAACATTAAACATTTTAAACATTTGTTTACCCCCCCCATCAGAAATAATAATATATAATCTCTTATTACACTTATATCTCTTCTTAACTCCTACTGCACTGATTTTTTTTTCTGTAATTTATAGAGTAATCATCTTTTGATAATTTATTGTAGCATAATGTGAAATATGTTTGCGTTCACATTTTGAATGGCAACAAATTTCTTCACGCAAATATACATAAGAAATATGCACATTTTTATGCATTTCCAGAAGAAGCATGGACAGAATTTCCCATTTGTAAATAAAAGCGGCTAAAATTTGGTTGGTTAAATGAATTAATAGTTCATTTATCATCCCGTTTTTGTACGTCCGCATTTACCATCCATACCCAGTTTAAAAAGAGAAATTTGTAAAATTTGTTTTAATACATAGATTATTTTTTCAAATTATTCTCAACTCTCGAATATTTCTTTTTAAATTTTTATTTCTCTGTTTTTGCTTGAGATTTGTTTGATTTTTTACTTTTGTGAACACTTTTGCGCTAAATAGGAAATTTTATAGAAATATCCAATACAGATTCCAACCAGTAGAAAGATTAATAATAATTATTAGGATTTGTGAACGATTTAATTATTCTCTAGTCCATTTAAAATAGGAATATAGCAAACAAGCCTTTAAGTAATTTTTCAAGGCAGCTTAACTGGAATCTTGGTTTAAATATAGGGAAATGTTTTTTATAATATTTTTAATTAAAAATCTATCTATTTAAAAATAATAAATCCTGATAATTTTATAACTCGTTTACTTACTTTTCAAAGTTATTTTCCCCCATTATGGATAACAATACAGTAAAATTCAAAGTTGTTAGGAAACTTTTATGGCTGTTTTTAATTACTAATAATTAGTTTAACATGAATGTAATTAAAATTTTTATGGTATAAAATAAATTGAAAAATTTCTTGCCCCGGGTGAGGATCGAACTCACGACCTTCAGATTACTCCTTAGGAGTGATTATGAGACTGACGCGCTGCCTACTGCGCTACCGAGGCTCAATGAGGACTGAAAAAAATTAAAAAATCATATAATTAGCAACGACTTTCATTTGATGTAATTTCTTTTTGAAGATAAAAATAATTTAAATCTTAATATATAAAAGGAGCAAATTATTAATTTAATTGTGCTTATTTATATGTAATTTAATTGGATACTATTAAAATCTCAATTGAAAATTTTAGTTCAGTTTTTAAAGAATTTTTTTGAAATTTATATGTCATCCTTTTGGTGTACTTTGTATAAACTTTGATTTTAATATATAAAGTCAAAACGTGTTCTTTGTTTACTTTGTAGACAAAAAGGCAATGAAATTGATTACAAAAAAACTTTTGTAATACAACCATAATTATCTAATTTTTTTTTCCTTTTTTATTATTATTATAATAAAATTGCAGTTGTCGATTCAAATCTTTTTTTCAGCCCATTTTAAAACTTTCAATCAAATCATTCATTTCTTACATTTTTTGTGGTATATTTTATTATTTTCCATATAATTCATTCAAATTTTTCAATTCCATAAAGTTCTTATGCTCTATAAATCTGGTAGATAAAGTAATACATTAAGAAAAAAATAAAAACTATAAAAAATATTAACTTTAAAATTAACATGTAAAAATTTAAAGTATTCTAACAGTATATCATTAGCATATCTCTTTTCATTTTTAATTTGTTAATTAATGATGAATAGTAGGGTGAGATCATACATAAGTGCTATTGTTATTTTAATTAAAATTTATTTCACGATTGACATCATTAGAGGAAAACAATACATATTTTTCCAGAATATTTTGGGACTAAATTATAATCACAAATTTCTTACTGTCCGTTTAAAAAAATAAAGAAGAGTAACTAATACACTTTACACAAAGTTTACTGAATGAATTATACTGGGAGAAATTTCTCCTGATGTCCTTTTACACAAAAATTAATAAAATTTTAATTTTATTTATTTGTTAAAACAGCATAAGACAAATAAGGCTTTTCAATTCTTGCGATTTTGTGAAGACAGACGCTTCGAATAGTTGTTAATGTTTGCATCCAAAGGTTGGCTTAAAAAGCCCAAACAAGCTGCTAACTATACATAGAGAGAGTGACGTCTCTCTAACAAAATAATAATTATTTTAAGCATCTCTTTACTAGCTCAAACATTATTGTAGTTACAGAAACCTGTTTTTCTGCAAGCACACGTTGCTTTCCCTAACGGAGCTCAATTTTCCTTTTCCAAAATATTCGCTCCTTCAACCAACGAGGGAGGAAAGAGGAATATGCAGCCGCCTGTGTGTGTGTGTGTGTGTGTGTGTGTGTGTGTGTGTGTGTGTGTGTGTGTGTGTGTGTGTGTGTGTGTGTGTGTGTGTGTGTGTGTGTGTGTGTGTGTGTGTGTGTGTGTGTGTGTGTGTGTGTGTGTGTGTGTGTGTGTGTAGTATGAAAGAAATATCGATATTCACAATATCATCAAATAAAATAACAAAAAAAAATTAACTGAAAGTGTTATAAATGTTAAATATTTTGCGAATCAACCTTATCTAATGAGTTTTTTGTGTAAAATTAGGAAAAATATCACGAAATAATTAAATTTAATTTAGTATTAATACAGTTAAATTTAAGCGCTACATCAAAATAAAGTCAAAATATCTGAATACAATTTAAGAACTATAATTATGTAATTAAGTATAAGAATGGAGTCTATATAAATATTATTTATCTGCGCGATTACTAGAGGCACTGATTTCAAGGGTTAAATTTATGTTTGATGCAGTCATATTTGATCCATGCTGAATTCTACTCTCGCTTACGAAAACAAATCGGCTTGTTTTTACTTACTTTTATAATTTGCAGAGTGTATAATTTATATAAACACTTATATTCATGGATTGAAGAGGTCTGCTATCGGTGAATCCATCATTCAGAGCTGTCATTTATCTCCATTAGTAGCGTTATTCTTTGCTTGTCATTAGTATTTGTAACATGGTATTTTTCACTAAACCTCGGGACTAAATTGAGGCGTAGTTATTCAATTTGTTTAATAAATTCTAATGAACAAGGGAAAGCATTTTTTTTAAAGTCACCTGAGAAGTTGATTAAAATATTTTGTAATATAATGGAAAAATTCCAAACATTTAATGGTAAAATGTTTCTTATGTTAATTATTTGAAATTTGTGATTATATAACTTATTACATTATTCGAAAGAGAGAATTAGCAAGAGAAAATAACAGAGGAACAAACAGAAAATAATATTTGAATTTTGTTTTTTAAATATGTTTTCTAGATAATTTAACAATTTTTTTAACCGCTGTATATATTTTCAGATGTTATATATCTATTGCATAAATGAAAAATAATAAATAATACCCGCAATTTTTAAAACCGTCTACTTAGTTTATTTTATGAAATGGTTCCCATTGTATTAAAAATGCCTTCTACTGTTACTTCTTGTACTTGCGATACAGTTATACGGTTCCTATATTATGCGGTTTCTCCACTACCACCAATATATATGTGTGTGTGTGTTCGTAGATTACAACAGAAAGTTAATTAATTTTTTAAAAAGACATTTAAAATAAGTAAAATAATTAGTTCATCATTTAAATATAGCTGTCTCACAAATACTCAGATCTCTTCACTAAATAAAATACTACACAGTTATTATTAAATAAAAATCTTTGAAAAACAAACAAAATCTGTTATCACTTAAAATATATTAATGTTTGTGCAGAGTAATAAAATTCGAGTTTTTGAGCTCAGAATCTTTTTTCACGGAGCGAAAAATGATAAATCATGTATTCAAGCTCATAAATTCTTTCTATATTTCGTAATTTTGAATAAATAGTAAAAGGCGTAATTTAACATTGAATAGGAAAGCAAACAACCTTTTTCAAATTTTCACGATTAATCTCTTGTTATTTTATAATATCATATCCACCTTAAATGTAAAAACTAAAAATAGAATGAGTGTTTTTAATTTTATTTATTTTTTAATAGAATCAAATTCTGTGAACATGGGTTCTAGTCTTTCTCAGAAAGCTATACTTTTTATGAGAAGATCAAAACTGTATTTATTTAAATTGAATTTTCCAGTTCAATTGAGAAAATTCATTTAAAGTTAGCGGAAAATGTTATTAAAATTAAAATAAAAATTAGATTGCCTTGTATAAAATATAAAAGTAAATACAATAAGTATTTAATTTATAAATATTTCACGCTTAAAAAAAAGCAATAAATGTAGGCTTTGCTTTTTTTAAGCATGGAATTTAATAAATTATTTTATTTTTTTAACACAAACACTTTAATCTTATAAAATGCTATTCTATTCATACTTTAATGAATATTCGTTATTGGGTTCTTATTTTTTAGAAAAATGTGTACAATCGATTTGCTTATGTTACATATTTAGTACACTTACATTTATTTGTTTTTTAAGCTTAATTGTTTTTAATTATTCTACTTCCAAATACTTTAAGAATTTTATGAGTCTGTGATATCCTCAAAATTAGGGAGCAATTATAAAAAAATCTAGAAACAATTTCAAAACTTCTTTTATAAAAAATACACCTGCCCCGGGTGAGGATCGAACTCACGACCTTCAGATTACTCCTTTGAGTGATTATGAGACTGACGCGCTGCCTACTGCGCTACCGAGGCTTGTTTGTCGTGCTATAAAGAAAAATCAAGTTCATGTTAAAATATTTTCAGAATAACAAGAGTTGAGTATAAATAAAGCATTGGTTCCCCTAGCGCACAGTTAAAATTAATTTCATTTCCTCTGTTAACGTAACAAAGGAAGAAAAATATGCGCTCATTTATTACTTCTGCAGTGTTTATCAACTCGAATCGCTTATTTTTAGGTATTCAATAATTTCCTTATTTAATCATCAGAGAAAAATGACTGGAAATTTTATGAAAATTTCTTTTTATACATATTTTTATTTGAAATGGTACTAGAGTCTCAAAATTTATAACTGCACTGTCTTCGACCATTTCTTTGTATTTCGGATTTCTGTCCATCGAGTAGATTTAAAAACCACAAACGAAGTTAAAAAGTAAACGCTTAGACATAAAGGTTGAACCTATTAGAAAAAAAATTACTAATTATTATTTTTTTTAATTTTAGCAAGCAACTATACACTTTAGCTTAATAAATGAAATTTATTTTCATAACTTATAAATGCCATTAACTCAATATGTAATATTGATTGCTATCAGTGCTAGAAATAAAGAAGTACATTAAAAAACATCAGTAATGAAAATCTTTCAAAGAAGAAAATATTTGCATTTTTTATCACCGCAAACTAGTTTTTAGTTTAAAATTATAAAAGAAGTATTTTGAAAAATTCGATTTGACCCCCAAAAGGAAATTTAGCTTCCACCTATTCAATATTTTATCCAGATTAAAAATATTGCCTATATAAACATAAATTTTTGTTACATGTTTCCCTTTTACAACAACTTGCTATAGATTCCTGTAATTTTCGAATGTTTAAAAATATTTACACTTGTTATATTTTTGATTTCTTTGCTTTCCAATAATATAAATGCAATATTAATTAAAGATTACTTTGTTTGGATTTGTTAGTTTTTATGAATTTGTAAATTCTTTTTAATTAAACTTTCTTTTTTCTGTCATGTAAAATGTCATGAAAAATATAACGCTGAGAACTATGAATGATTACTGTATTCAATAATTCACGCTATAATTAAACTGAAAAATTACGTACTATTCATCAGAATTAAAAGCATTTAAGATAGTTTAAATATTATTTTGAATAATAGAAAAAGATATGTCATCCGTACATTTCTTTATAGGCTATTGTCTGTTACCTACATTTTGTGAGTCTGAGTAATTACTTTTTTCTTCGCAAAAATAAAGGTTACAATTATTTCTTGATACAAAACCATGAATTACAAAATCAGTTAAAAATAATTTTTTCTTACTTTGAAGCAAAAGAAACGGCATCTTCTTTACAGTGAATTTAATAAATTTGAAAATACAATGCTATCATTATAATACAGAAAAGTTTTTTTTTAAAAAAAAATATTGTATGCATTCAAATAAATTTGTTGTTTCAGCACAAATTTAAAAAGCTTTTTCGTTTTACTTAAAATGTCAGAAACTTATTTAAAGTCAGTCTTAAATTTTGTTCATTTGATAAAAAAACTTCAATCTTTTCTTGAATGTATTGACAGAAATCTTACTTAGTTTCATGTGAAAAAATCTAAGAGAATTTTCTTCGAGGAAGGCTCCAAATTATTCTTTTAATCTTTCACATTAATGAATGACTTTCAATAAATGCTCCCTTTGTCCTTCTTATTAACTACGATATTTATGAATATTTTTTTATTTAAAAAGGTTTTGCACTTTTTACAATTTGGAAATTAAGTATATTAAAATGAGTTGAAATTAAAATTTAAATAGAGTAAAATTAAGAGTTTAAATTTAGAGAGTAAATTAGAGAAGTTTTATTATATTGAAGTATATTTTGTGCTGTATGCTGTGAGAAAAATTAGAACGGTCGGTAATATTTTAATTTTAAATTTATTTCAGTACCTATCTGTTTACAATCTCAAAAATGTTGGAACAAAAAGACATTTGGCAAGGTGCCTATACAACTCTCTAGCTTAAAAATTTTAATAGTCTCACAACACATTCCATGGATCGTTCACTAAAGGAAAGTTCATTAATAATGCCACTAAATGCCTATGAGTTGTGGTGTGGGAACCTCTTGTATTCATAACTTATCAAGAGGCTATTATATTCTTTTCAGATAACATAAATGATGAATAATTTTAATAACTATAAATGATCAATTACAAATTACACATGAATTTCAGATAGTGATCTTATTGCTTAGAGTAAATTCAATAATTATATTTTTGTTGTACTCTATTTTTTTATGTGTTATTTCAATTCAGACCAGATGTGTCAATATTTATTCAAACAGAAATTTTTAATTACCAGGAATTTAGCAATCTGGAAAAATTGTTGTAGCCAAGCTACTGTTGAAACAATTCAAAATACTTCGTCTCCACGTGCTTTTCTAATTGTTTTAAATCAACTTAAGCTATCTCACAGTATTGATTTCCCTAATTATCTATAAATCAAACAAGAACAAGATGAAAACCCCGAATCACGCTGCAATTTTAGCATTTTCCTCAAATGTGAATGTTGTTACACCATATATTTTTGAATTCACTGCTTCATGCTACTAGTGCTTGTGCTGAGTACTGCAATAGTAGTGCTTACAGCTACTGAATGCGCACAATTTTCCTGTCATCACGTGAAGTAGTGCACTGAGGTAGATACGATAGAACACGTCGGTTCGTCGTACCCTCCTGCATCCCATGCTTACATATCCACATTACAGGTTTCGTCCAACACGACTATACCGACTTCCTGAAAGATAATCCACATCCCGGGTGGCCACTATCCTTCCTCTGTCTTTCTTTCATTCTCACTCTTTCTTTAACCACAAAAAACACAATTGCAGAACTTGAAATCACCCAAATCTCCAAGCCTTAAATAGTGCTTTGAAGTGGCGCCACAGGCGCGTTTGAAGTGAGTCTGTTCTGAGATTCTTATCATTTGCATATCTCACCTTCACAAATGCATGCTGTAAATTTCATATTATTTGCGTACTTCCTTCAGGGTTTTGCATTTAAGGTGGCCAGAAGTGAGTATTAAAAAGAGTACATTCTTCTTTTATTTACATTATTTTAAATCCTTAAAATTTAAACTCTAAATTTTATAGATTTTAACAGAAAAAGAACTTTATGTTACTTGAGTAGCATTTTACATTGATTAAGTAATTTTTACAACACGACTGACAAAAAACAAAATCAGGAGTTCTATTTTAAGGAAGGAATTATTGCGGTTGTAAAAATTGGTTTAGCTAAGAGAATTTAATATTAATTTGAAATATAATATTTAAATTTGTATGTTGAAAGATTATAATAGATACAAAAATATTTAATCTTCTTCCCAAGCACTACAGCCTGCTAGAGGCCAAGGTAGTCCCTAATAATCGTTACCAGCTGGCCTTATCCATGGCAAGGTTTCTCTAGTTTCCCTTATTTATCAAATTAAAGTCCTTTTCGACTGAATAAAGCCACCTAATTGGTCTCCCTCACCTTCTGTTTCCTATGAGATTTTACTGGTTTTGCATTGTCAAATCAACGCAAATTCTCGAGCCATCATAATCTGTTGCATTTTATGATTTTAAAAATATCTGGTTGATTGTACTTTTTATAGATTTCAAAATCAAACAAGGATCACCAGCTATTTATTCACATTTGTTGGAATTTTATGGATATACATGCATAAAATTGCTTTTGAGACCTTTGTTTTAGAATTTGTATTTTTAATAAAAATTTTCCATAAATTTTCCTTAAACCAATAAATAAGATGGGGTAACATTTTAATAATTATTTACTGGCTTAGATGAAATGAAATGATTTCTCTTCCAGTTAATAACTCACTGAAATTAATCATCTCAGCAGCATCGTTTCTGCCATATCTAAATAAAGCGGAAAAGTGAATTAATAATTTCACCAAAGACTTTCCTGGATTAAGATTTCTCATTTCCTGAACAAGTATCATTCAAGTCCTTAAATTTAACATAACGTGCTATTAAGAAACTGTTTCTTGATTTAATAAATAAAATCCCATTAACATATTTGTTAAGTATTTTAGGAAACTGTGTGTATGTATATTTTTTCTTAACAATTATATAGCATTCAGTCTGGAAATATTAGGCTTTTTATTCAAATGATTAAATGTTTATTTTAATTCAGTTTAGATCAGCGGTTGCCAAAGTAATGATATACCATTAGTGATCCACGACAAAATTTCGCTAAAGGCCTCAGAAAACTGGGGAATATATTAACTTATTGTTGTATTTACTAAGTTGTATTTTAAGATGAATTGAATTGAATTGAAACACTTGGATTCAATTCATAATACGTGAAAAGTTAGAAAAATATTACTTCATAGAATAAAACATTTCATAGAAAAACACCATTTCATAGAATAACGTCATTTCACAGAATAAGCTGTGCTGCTGTAGATGAATTGTTTTAGTTACTTGTTTAGTCTCGTCTCGTTTCGCACTTTTCTAATGTTTCACTCTCCTTTATGTCGTATATGTATACCAGTTGAAGTATTTAAAAGTGGGATTACGGACGTATTGAGTTCAATAAACAATATATTTGTTGGATTATTAAGATAGATTTTATATTTTTATTAATTTATTTTTTTGTGTATGTGTGAATTGGTGTTTTTTAAAGACAGATATGACCTTAAATCTCAATCATACGCATATTTCCTTTCATTTTATATTTATTGGGATAATTTTTATAATTTGATTGGGATTTTATGATATTTATTGGGATCGTATTTCACAAATAAGCATGAGCATTCATGACACTCGGAATATATGAGTGTAAAGATTTGATTTACTTTAAAGCATTTTTTAATTGTTTTGTTTTTACAGTTTTTGTTTATTTAGTTTAGTTTATTATGGTTTATTAATAAAACTTTCCTAATTTCATTACAATTAATTGTTTCATTTTGCTAACTACGTACATTTTATATGTTCTTTGACTACATTTTTTTTATAAAAATATTTAACATTTTAAAAATCTTATTAGTGTTCTGTGGAATTTTAATTAGGAATTTACTGGTTCGTGAGGTCAAAAAGTTTAGCAACCGCTCTGATTTAGGTAATAAATAATTAAAAAATAATTTCCTGTAAAAAATATGTATTTCATAAGAACAGAGTATCATTATATATAAAAAATAATCTATTATTTTTCAGATGATTAATTCTACCGTGTCTACTTACAATAAAGAAGGAAAACACATAAGAGTAATCAGCAATCCTTTGTTTGAACATTCATACTCTCATAAAAATGATTGTCCTAAAATTCATGATGAAGACATACCAGATGTTTCTACATCAATCAAGGTAACAGATGAGACTGATGCTAACTTAAAAGACAATTTTGACATAGAACAATTAATACTGCGAGGGTGTAATCTCAAGTCAGAAGACATGGAATATTTGATGGCTGAACAGCCCCCATCGTCTGATACTGAAGAAAATAATGGTAAGAATTACAGTAAATTTTTTAAGGCTTTGCAAACGTGATATTCAAAAACTT